>JAQBSW010003244.1:0-86554 GCA_029291075.1 Eudiplozoon nipponicum
AATCCCGGCTTGATGGTATGTAGCTAATGCCCGCCTTATTCGAAAAAGCTGGCAATGTCAAAATTAAAGTTGTTCCTGTTATGCACAACACTCGCGCAATCAATGTTTATTTAATTGTATTACCTATATATAAGTTGCAAAATCGGCATTCAGTTAATGTTCCAGTCAAGTAAAATATATGCGAGACTGCGAGAGGTGAGAGCCGCATTTCTAATTCTGCTTTCCATATATATGCATTGCAGTTTGATGCTCGCTAGTCAGTTTGCCGTCGTACTCTGATGATGATCATGGAAGGTCGAAACGCGCCGGTACGTGTGACTGACGGTAGTTTTGCTCGGTTTTTCAACGACTGGTTAAATAAAATGGGATTAGAGTTTTCTTCAAGCTCGCACAATAAATGGTTATTCAATGTACAACAATGATTTGTGAATCAAATTCCTTAAGTATGCCTGATTCAAAGGAAAAATGGCAATGGACTTACAAGCACTTTTTTGTGTATAACACGGATCAAATTAAATAACTGCAAACCATCGGGCCAACAGTATAATCTATCAATTATTCAGTTAAGAATAACTCCACAAAAATCCGTTGAGTTAAAGTAAACATAGATTAATGCATTTCTGTACTAGGCAAAGCGTACTTAGAAACACGATTTCCATGTATTAATATGATGGTATGCCAATTATTAGCATAAACAGATTAAGTTTGTTGCTTTCTTGTATTTCATGCCTTACGGCGACTCATTAGTGGGAACTGGAAATCACCTTTATATTTGCGTATTAAAGTTTTAGTAGAGTCAACTTCCATTAATATGTCTCGAAGCCTTTCTCATACGTATCTCATCTGAACTACGCTTCTAAAGGTAACAAAACATGATTTCGACAGAGGTTTTAATTCATCGAAATTGAAAAAATCAACCACTCTGAACTACTTACATTTTGCATATTCATCATGCTGCCTTTCGTGTATCAACTTTGGTCTTTTGTATCTAGATTGTTACTATGCGCACTAAACATTGTGCGCAAATGCATCTCTCAGAAATTAAAAAAATATATCAATATTAAAATTGATGTATTAGCATCGAAGTAGTATTGCAAAGGAAATATCGACGAGAAAAGACTGTAATTTCAGGTATATATGCGAAAACATGCGACCGATAAAGATTCGTAGAGGGGAATACAAGACAGCCTGCAAATATGGACACATTCAAAGATCAGACCTAGCTAGGCATTCGAAGGAAACGGATCATGAAATAGACTGGGAGGGATGTAAACGCATCGCGTTATGCAACCGCAACAGATTAACTAGACTAATTAGAGAGTCGATTGAAATAAAATCAGGGAAAGATATAATGAATGTAACATCGGTAGAAAATACATTAGGCCCAATATTTAATGAAACATTTTCTAAGGTCAGAAAACGGGAAGCTAAGGAACCTGAATTAAGTGAAATACCTAAGTAAGAAACCTCGCTTATATTAAACTGATTGCAAATGAACTATACCAATATCAAATCCTATATACTTATCTTTCTGAATAAAATGTTTCAGAAGATGGTATACAGATTTAGCAATGGTTAGGAGATGGAACATTAAATAAGAGACATTTGACTCACACGGTTGTTTAAATTTTATATATTTATGTAAGGTGTGATTATCTTAATAAATGAATAATAGGTTGGTCCTAGAGAAGATATCCATGGCTAACAGCTATCAAGTGTCTTTTAAAGAGGAACTCAACATGTGGTAGATAGACGGATATATAGATAGGCTTATCTGTAGATAGATAGGTTTATTCTATACATGTAGATTTAGTTGTTGGTGAGGGCATTCATGTGCGCTAGACATATGCATATATTGAGTTTAGTTACTGAGACAAGTTCTATGTTTAAAACCAGTGGTGAATCAAAAAAATAAAATATAAATAGAACGGTTTCGGAACGAGGTTAACATATTTGCTTAAATCTGCTATTGTGCGTATTGTGCAGTGTATATATGTAGCAATTGGGCCTGAAGTTGGAACGGGGATTTTAGTTCCGAATCGTAGCCAGTAAACAAAGATGTGATAGAACGGCATTTCCATTGGGACGAATACAAACGTTCGATCGAAGACAAAACGAAATTAGAAATTGTGATCAATCGGATCTTTGTGAAACTGTTCGTACAAAGCTATTACCTGCGGACGCAAAACGCGGCATTGGAAAGAAAGAGAAAAGGCTTAATTTAACATTAATTTTTACACATAACTGGGTGAATTTCCTTTTCTACCTTCTGCAATGCTTAATTTCTACTGATAAATATATGTGTATGTCGAGTGGTTATATCAGGATCACAAACTTGATTTACTAACTGCAGAAATACGCTGTTTGTTGATAGGGCATTTTGGCAAAGTAGTTTGCGAAAGAGTGGTTTTTTTACAAATATATTCTTAGCACAAAATGTTTACATCAGTAAGTGATTTCAAAACTTGACTGATGGTCGGGAGCAATATTAGAATTTCATCGGTCAATTCCTTCGAAAAATTCTGTCTCTTTATGCAATAGTGATGAAACAGGTCTACTGGATAGTTTGCCTTTTCCGCATAATATTATGTTTAGTTTATATTTTAAAATGTATGCATATCATCATCATGCAGAGAAATATACAAGCCAAAAGTGCCTACTGTCTCAGTGTCATATAACCATAAGTCGTTCATGGTTATATGTGGACTGTAAAAGAACACTAGGTCGCCCATTTCCAGTGAGAATGGTTTTTATTCGGAGTTTCCTTATCCTAGATAGACTGCCAACCAAGGCTGATGAGCATTATATGCCCAGATGCCACTGGCCAAAGATTACTTCGGCAGCCGAAACTTGGCCTTCGCGTTTGGCACGCTTGCTTTCATTCCGTCAAACATATTTAACAAAAAAATTACTGCGCAGTTAGACCAAACTGGAGGCTTCACGTGAAACAGGATGATGGCTTTGTCCCTCTAGACCCGTAAGGTTCATGCCACCATTCCCGAACTGACTTGCTTCTGCCCAGCAGTCGCCAGGCCGGAATTTCTATGGCCACGGGCCACCTCTAACCTTTTAGATCATTTCACAATATGTCGGTTTGCCAATGTGCAGATGTCTTATACCATAGAATGGTGCTCAATTTCTAAAACTTATAATTGTTGTTCTGTTCATGAAGAGATTGGTTTTTGCATCAAGATCGCAAACTTGATATAAATAGTCCTATCCATTACCATTTGAATCTAAAACGAGGTTGGAGATCAGATTATCTAATATTTCACGACAAATGCTGATGAGCAACTCATACAGACTGCATTAATTTAACATGTCCGCACGATTATAACGTTGAATCAGAGGACAGCACGGCAAGATGTAATTTTAACGAATAATAACAGCATTAAAAATTAGATATCTGTCATAGGCACTTGGGGCTTAATTGATCTGGACCACCTACCAGTTATGCGCGGATAATCAGCTCGGGTTAGTACAACTCATAACAACGCGCATTGTCGCCCCCACCTGCTCTTTCATTTAACAACATATTAGTTGTTCGGTTGTATAAACATTTTTTATTATGACGAAAACAATGAAAAAAGCGTATTTTAACTAGATTTACTTGCTTTTCCTGAGTGGTGTATCAAAGTTACTAAATATAAAAACTAAATACCTGCTAACTGCATATTTTAGGTCTGATAATTTTTGTTGCGGTGTCCCAATATATGTATTAGGCGCAGCGCACATAGTAACAAATTAATTCAAATATGACCAGAAGAATGAAACAAAGTCAGCATAAACGGAAAGTATAATCTATTGTGCACATTCATTTAATGCTTATTGACAACTCATCAGTAGGAGCCGGTACTACGCCCTATACCCACTATATATTTTGTCAAGGAATGTGGGACAATTGGACGATACAATCTCATATAGGAAAGTTTACACCTGCAGTAATAGAGCTACCTACATATAAAGTCTTTGACAAATCCATTACAAATCCCGATAATGGTACCAACACTATGGATGTTGTGTTAGTACGTGAAACCAACACTATAGCTGTTGTGTATGTACGTGATACCAACACTATGGTTTCCGAAGCGTATTTTGATAAGATTTAGTTGCTATTACTGGGTGTTACATAAAAGTAACTCAATATGGACACGAAATCTCTGCTGACAACATGAACATGTGTGCTTTTATATTGTGACTAGGAGTATTATATTTCCGTTATTGCATTCCTGAATATTTAAATTCAAACTCGTTATAAAATCAATGAATGCAATATAAATAAATGACTTTCTAAAAGATATATATATATATATATATATATATATATATATATATATATATATATATATATACATATCTTTCTGTTTGTGTGTGTGTGAACAAATGTGCTCGGTTCAAGTCCCGGACGCGGCAAATTCTGACAAGTTCTTGACGAGCTACAAATATAAGCAAAACCGGTCTATTTGATGCATTTCCTTTAATACCTTATGCAACGTTTAGTTTACAATGACAATATATACCATTTTGGTCTAAATGTAGGATTGCGTTTGCACAGGTTTTTACATTTACACGTATAATTTTACTTGTCGTATTCACCTGTAGCATGCTCTCATGCGGAATATATCGGTAATTTGTTAACACACCGTGACAAATCTGACAGTTCTGTACATGGAAGCCTAATTACATGATACCAGTTAGATAGTTGCCGTACCTAATAACCCTTTATTCATCGGGATATGGACTAATGCTTTCCAACGTAGGCTTACAGGGAAATGGTTGTGTTAACGAGTCGGCAAAGAGGCATTCATTTCCTGTACCAAAATTAAATTAATATTTCACATCGAAAATATAGACTCACTATTGACCGAGCTTTATTTAAATAAATCCTACGACTTCATGATTATCAGTCTATTTTTGTCATGCTATATATATATATATATATATATATATATATATATATATATATATATATATATATATATATATATATATAATTACGCTCAATGGTCGCCTGCGATGAAATAAGTTTTATGACAAATGATCCTGAACCAAATACTATAGTTTGAATCCCGATTACGATAACACTGACTACTCCTGAAGAATAACCAATAACGACAAAACCAGTCCAGTAGATAATATCGCATACATTTCTTTTAATTTACAATGAAAGCACACCTATATATATGCATATATGTATGTATATATATTTATGTTCATGTATAGATATATAGATAAATCGTTAGATACATAGATAAACAGAAGTAGATTGATAGATAGATAGACCGATATATATATAAAGAAAGAAATATAGATAGGTATATACAGATAGATAAAAATAGAGTGACAAATAGATAATTAGTTAGATGGATGGATGGATAGATATGTAGATAGATAAAGTATGTTTTAAATTAAACGAACATAATAATTATGTTTTCAATTGGTTGCGATTGTATTTATTCTGTAAGTCAGTGAGAAAGAGGCATAAACAAATTTTTGCTAAAGAAAACATTAAATAGCAGAATGTGATCTATTGGCTAGACTATGGCTTTTGTTCAACTATGCTTATGAATATACGAAATTTTGGTTTATCTAAACGCTGCCCACTGTCTATTGCTATGGCGCACGTAGATGGATTGCCTTTTAAATGAAAGTATTATTTAGATTACTACGAATGATATGCATTTGCATATATATTTGTATATTTTCATTTCAACGTGCAATAATAAGCGCTAATGAATTCCGCGGAATTTATGTTCATCCTAATTAGCCTTAAAATATTAAATTGGAAATGAAATCATTCAAAACGGTGAATGATCATCACACGGTTCGTTAAACGAATTTAAAGAATAAAAAATATTCATGATAGACAGATACCAAATCTAGACAGGATACAATCTTTTAATTTAATATTATCTACGATCCTGCGGAACTAGCAAACTAATATATATATATATATATATATATATATATATATATATATCCAAAAATACAAGAATGACCAGATCTCAGATGTCACTTTGCAATACATCGAGAAGACATTTACTCGAAAACACACATATACACCTATACACTTAATATTCAACCCAAACATTAAAAGAAATCCATGGAATATATAAATAAAAGATTGTAAAGTGATGTCTGGTAGTTTCGAGATAAATGATCATTATCCGCTTGTTATTAATGTTTTTTCTTCCTTATAAGAAACATATAGTGTAATATTTAAAATAGACCTAATGAAGAATATATATGTATATTTTTAACTTAAACGAAGGTTTTATGTGAACAACTCAAGTCAATTGACATTCACATATACAGGGTTTAACCAGCAGCAGCTCAATTTAACAGTCAAATACTGCTAGTTGCGAAGAACTAATATATATGCAAGTATGTATTAGGTGTTGCAAACCTAGTAAGAAAATAGTTCAGTTGTGACCAGAAGGATAAACCAAAGACAGCATGAATGGAAAGTATAATATCATGCACATTCGTTTCGTACTTACTGGCGACTCATCAGTAGGAGCCGGTATTACGCCCTATAACCACTACGTATTTTGGTCAAGAATGTGGGATAATAGGACGGTACAATCTCTTTGACGAATGTGTAAACCTGCAATAGTGAAGCTAACATCATATAAAGTCTTGGACATTGCGACTTCAACGCTAACTCACACTATATAATATATATACCGAGTCTGTAAAGGATACTAACACTATGGCTATTGTGTTAGTAACTGATACCAACATTATTGTACCGAGGTGGTACATGGTACTAACACTATGGTTTCCAAGTCGGAACATGGTACTAACATGATGGATATCAATGTATGCTATAGTACACCGAAATTGAGAATTACAACTATTTCTGAACACTTTTTACTCCTGTAAATCTATACACTCTGGCTCAATTTTGCTTAAAAGTAAAATATTTTTGTGAAACTGGATTATTCGAAATTACTTGATCTTTGCTTTGACTTACGCAGTTAGTTTTCCAGTTGTTTTCTTTCTCCAACAAAATATTTAGGCTGCCTTTATCGACAGCCTTCTTCAGTTGGTCCATCTTCATCAGTTTTACAAAACAAATTAATGAATCAAGCGCGATATTTCCTCAGGCTCAATTTTACTGAAGAGATGTTGAGACCTGTAGAAATTAACTTTTTTTCATATTCAGGGTTCAGTAAGCCAGTCTCCGGAAGTTATTCGTGCAGTTAACCGTACGTCCGCTAAAACAGTAAAGGAATGCTAAAGCCTACTGCAGGTGATGCGATAATATTGGAGATCTATGTGGTAATATAAATCCCAGCAGACATAGCGTCGACGATATACCATTGACGTGTTATCTAGTTCGCCTTTTGCTAAAAATTGCTAATGCATGAAGCATTGAGTTGTAAAGCATTTAGCTACGTTGATATTTGAATTTACACCGCAGGTGTCTCGATATAGCATTGAGTAACGAAGTGAGTTCGTGATTAAATTGTGCTAGACTTAAAGGCCCTATTATTTGTTTTCTCCTTGAATTCAATGATTGTACACCGCCGTTGCTCAATGGATTAATAAAACAAAGTCGACCTGATTAATCAAAAATTCGTTCTTCGTAGATCCAAGGAGTGAGTCTATTCAGAAAAGGATTGTGATGTTAAATCTCACATGAGAACAGGACGACGTCGCTTAGATTTGTGCCATTTTTGCTAACAGGCAGCACATCGTTTTGACTCAATGCAATTCCTTAAATTAGCCTAATAAATACTGATGCACTGCAACTTCCTTCCATTTCTACATCGTAGTTACTAATCGCGTCTATACAAGGCTCTTGGCCATGCATCACCATTTACCTTATCTGTGGTGCTCTCAAGTACCACAGTGAGCTAATATGTTTCACAGTTGGCATTGGTTAATGCAAAAAGCATTAATCAATGTCACAACGACATAACAAACGTGTAATAGTTTACAACACCTTTGGGTGAGCGCGATAATCAAAGCGATTGTCGATTACGAATAAATCGGCGGCTTCTAAATAATAGGATTCAATCAATAAAGTCAAATGCCAGGACAATAGATTGCAAGGCTTGGTTAAATTTCAACACAGGTTTTCCACATGACACATAATCACAAAAGGTTGGTCTTGGAAAAAAAAAGGCGAAAGTATATGTATATATAGTGTCAGTAGAAACAAAAAATGACATAAGGTAGCAAAGGAGCTTCATCAAGAATACCGGCTCCGTTCTTAATGGAAAATCTTCAAATAGTGCCCACAATTAATTAGAACTTCAGGTTTTAAAGAGATTCCAAATAGCTTTCAACGGAAGCATGAGGCTATCCAGAAGCAATGAGTTGTAATATGACTTCAAACTGCGTGTTGTTTGCGATACGGGTAGCGCAGTGTATATTGTTCGAGTCCCATCAGCGTCAGGATTCTGACAGTATTCGAAGATTTCATAATAACGACGAAAACGGTCTACTAGATTAATGGCTTGTCACTTGATGCAACGTTGAGCCTATACTGGTAAATGTATATTATTAAAACCAAGTGAAAATGCACCTGTTGCTTTGGTGGTTTCCATCAATCGTAGTGTAGTTTTACATTCACATTAAAAGGAAGGAAAAACGATAGAATTACAGTTAAATACTGGTTGTTGCGAAGAACTAATATATATGCAAGTATGTATTAGGTTTTGCGAACCTAGTAACAAATTAGTTCAGTTGTGACCAGAAGGATAAACCAAAGACAGCATGAACGGAAAGTATAATCTCATGCACATTAGTTTCGTGCTTACTGGCGACTCATCAGTAGGAGCCGGTATTACGCCCTTTAACCACTATATATTTGGTAGAAGAATTGTGGAATAATAGGACGGTACAAGAATTATTTGAGGAATTTGTTTTGGCTTGACTCTCGTTTAGAAATCTCTTTCGTCGATCTAAAACGTACAGGCGATTCTAAGCCTGAAGGCGCATTCTTTTAACTGATTGTCAACTTATTGTTATCATTGTATTATTTTTTGATGCTACAGGTATACAAACACACACAAACACACCAGTTATAGAATTGTGTCCAAATATTTCAGTCTGTAATCTACACATTATTGACACATTTGTTACACACTGATTTTATCTTGAACTCGTGCTTAACATCGATCCGTTTCCGAGCAATTGCTTAGCAATTGCTTTAATCAAGGTTGCGATATTAATATAAACACCTGACCCATTATGCGCATACATTTGTCTGTGTAAACTAAGTATTGTGTAATGAAATAAAGTCATTTCATTCAGCAGACCGGTTTCGTCCTTACTGGGAAATCATCTTGTACCGTCCAGAATTTACCGCGAACAGGGCTCGAACCTAGGCAAGTCTGCTTCGGAATCTGAGCCACCCGGCCGCAAATTTGACTGCTTTCGCATATTAAGCACATTGAAATGTGTAGGTTGACACGCATGATCAAATGAAAAAAGAAATTTACTTTTAAATCTGCCTACCCTGCCTAAAATTAGCTCACGGAATTGGAATAAAACTTGCGCATACATAACCATCAAGAATTAAATTGTCACCATTTATATATGTACCATATATATATATATATATATATATATACCATATATATAGCTATTAGAATGTATCGATTGTAGAACAATATGCAAGACAAAAGTTAAACGTAAAACTGTTAGGTGAGTTGGATTCAATGCTGAGGCAAGTCATGTCAATTTGAAAAATAAATCTTTAAAAGGACCATCGATACGTATGTGTTCAATTTGAAACAGATTTCTCCAGACAAGGCAGAAGACTGGATGACAAATGTCAAAGTCATCGAAAGCGTGCGCTTAAACTGCATGTGGCACAAATACAAGAAGTTCAGACACTTAATTGTCTCCACAAGTTTGGTGCATAGATATTTAGCAGTTGAAAGTTTTTTCGAACAGTTGAGTACCAATTTTTACATTTTGACACTTTTGTATATATATATATATATATATATATATATATATATATATAAGATAATGAGAAATAAATCGTATATTCTTGTCTAAAACTGGTGTTCGAGGTTGCTCTTTATTTTACCAGTAAGCAACGAACAAGTAGAAACATGTTTATTTGAGTTTTTTCGTCGCATGTGGTTGTCAGGCCATCTGCACAATAGTGACATGAATTGTGAATGCATTTGGTTTACTAAAAATATTTTAAAAAATTATGCTTCAAATTCAGATCCAGGCAATGCCTGAAGGTAAATAGTTCTGACGGTGATGGACGAAGGACTGGATAACTTTTTAAGCGAACGTAGGTTGCGCAGGCTGTGATAATAGTTACTCAATTCAAGGTTGCTATCTTGTTAGTAACACTTGACCCATTGGCTCGGCAGAGTGGCGTAGTGGTTAGAGCAAAAAATACCGAAGCAGACGTGTCCAGTTTCAAATTATCTCCGCGACTAATTCTGAACAGTAGGTGATTAGTTACAAATAAGGACGAAACCGGTCTACTGAATGAATTGCTTTTTCTACACTACAAAGTTTAGCTTATATTCACAAATGCATGTAAATAATGGTTCAGGTGTTTAAATCAAGATCACAACCTTACTTTATGTAATTGTATAATATTTGGTTGTGTTTCACTATAAGACGATCAACGTGAACAATTTTGGAAATTGAGTCTCTTCTTGTTGTCATTCAAGTTTATATAATTAGCTAACCGAACATCGTGTTGCTTAACGGGGGCTCATTTCTTTCGTGTGATCTTTTAAAGTTCCTTCATAATAGCTACGTCAGATCCAGGCAATGGCTAAAAGTAAACATTTCTACCGGAGATGGACGAACGACAGAATAACTTTTTAAACGAACATTGGTTGCACGGGCGATGATAACAATTATTTAAATCAAGGTTGCGATCTTGATATAAACACCTGACCCAGTAGTGCGGCAGGTTGGTTCAGTGGGCACCAGATTCCGAAGGAGACACGCCAAGATTCGAGCCCTGTCCGCGACAAATTCTGGACAGTACGTGATGAGTTCCATATAAGGAATTGCCTTTTCTACAATACTTAGTTTATACTGACAAATGCACGTACTTAATGGGTCAGGTGTTCATATCCAGATCGCGAACTTGATTAAAATTAATTAACATCACCGTCCGCGCAACCAATGTTCGTTTAATGAAACAAATAGCTCAAAGCTAGTTTTTGCGGTTCTTCATAATCTCCACGTTAAACATTGCTTCATCGTAATTTATTTGCATATTAGTCGAAAAGTATCATGAAATGGAAATAGGAAGGGTCGTACTACCATCTGTCTTTTATAAATATTATTATTTATTAGGCCACTGTAATATTAGACATTGATGTCATTATGTATATTAAGTTTACCAACAGCAAACACGTCTTTTAGAAATGAACGGATATTATGCTTACATATTTGGTTTATATAACTTGGCATTGTCATAACTTCATCGCACACTTACTTGATATTTGAATCCCCTAGTGCAGCTAGAAGAAGATAACACCGGTAACATACGTTGTCTCCAAAAATGTAGCGAGATTAATATTTCTTCAGTAACCGTTATTTGGGTGACAATTACTAGTTCAATGACAGAGGTAAGTCCTGCATAGCATACTACACTCAAAACTTCACATTATTCTGAATTTTGATAACAATATTTTATTGATTTTTTCCTAATTCAGGGCAAGTAAAGTTGGCACGCACAAATCAGGCATATATGCCATAAACTATAGTATTGATTAGTTAAATAAACTTATCTAATTGCTTATATTAAAACTTGAATTCGTTATATACATGCATATATATAGCCTAGGTTTCATTTGATTATGCGAGTGACAACTAGTCTGACTCGGTTTTCCTTCTATTTAAAATTTGGACTGACTAGCATGTGCGTATAATTAATATAATTGAATAATCAATGATTGCGCGGGTGGTGGTAAAAATACTTTAAATCAAGTTTGCGCGCTTGAAGTAAGCACCAGTCCCATTGTATTTAACAAGTCGTCGAACAACATAGATAAAATGTATGCGTATGTGACTGTATTTGTTTGTGTGTTTGCGTGTTGAGCTCTTTCTCGTTGTATTGAAAAGTTATATCTGAGATCTGGTCATTCTTGTATTGATGGATAGAGAATTGTTGGCTGTTACGTGTACGAATGCTTTTTCCCGAGTATCGTCTTGCGTTTCGCCTCGTTCACCAATTTTGTTGTATCACCTTTGTAACAGTACAGGGTAGGCGGATTTCAGTTTTGAATGCTAAAATATTTTTGAAATTTCTGGCGCTGTTAACAGTGGTTTTGAAGCCGTATATTGAGATGTTTTTTCTTCTTCAGTTTGTTTCGAATCCGATCGAAATTTTTTTGAGGCTGGTCTATTGGGTTCTTGGATTTTCTAGGATGCTAATAACTTGTTGGTGGGCTTTGTAGTATATATATTTTTTTTTTTTGAATACAGAAGCAAAGTATTATACTAAATTCAGTTAGACGCAGTCATTTTTCTTACAATTTAAACATAGTGTGGAATATAAAACGCAATTAATCTATTAAACCATAGTCTTTTTTATCTAGAAAGTCATCAGTAGTGACCAGGATGACAGCGGGTAGAAATCGAACCAATTTCTCCGTGGTTAAGTATCATACAGATTAAAATTAACAGCATTCAATGTGCAAACGGTATGCAATTTCAACTTTTTTATCAATTCTATTTCACTGATTTTATTTTATGTTGACACTCGGCCGTGTCAACATATATATATATATATATATATATATATATATATATATATATATATATATATCGCTGAATACAGAAAGAAAGGTTATAGATTGACCACCAATCGTAACATGCAGATTTACAGTGTATCTTCTCAGTTAAAAGTACGTATGCTGACACTTGTCATTGATAGATTTATTAAACTAGAAACTCGTTTTTTTCGCTGTCTGGTAGACCTTTACATAAATCGGATGAGCTGTTTGAATAAATTTCTTAAACACGTGCACAAATATACAACAGCAAACACATTACACAAAAACACAAGAGAAACTTAAAAACGTTACATTTAAGAGCGGAGGATCTCTTGGCAGCCAGACAAAATCTGCCGCATTGACCTAGCCTAAAATCCGCCTTAACATTAATTTTAAAAAATTTACAAAGACATAACAAAAAGAAGTAACTCACTGTACTAGAATACACCAATTTGTACAGCCTTAGTGACTAGGTATTTAACATGGTTCAAGTAAAAAGGAAGAGCTAGTTACAAGCACAGAGTATACCAGCTGTTTTGCATGGGAAATCTAACATTTGTTACAAGTAATCAATGTACTTGAATTACAATATTATTTATCAGGACACAAAGTCACCCACGTCGATAATACGAGTATGACTTTTATTTAGAATTTATAAATAAGCATAAAATATACAATAAAGAAGTCTTTTTAGAAGGCTGATGAAAGACAGAATTATTAATCAAATCTAATTATATATATATATATATATATATATATATATATATATATATATATATATATATATATATATATATACATAAAATAGTGTTTAGGATTCTATTTCACTCCGTTAGTGAATATATTTGAATTTAATTCTAACTTAGATTTAAAACACATTCGCGTAGGTGGTTAAATCTTTTAGGTGTTTCCCCGTGTCTTATATTTTGAATTTTTGCAGGGTGCCATCTTCATATTCTGCAATACCGCGTTTTGCGTACGCGGGTTATAGCTTTGCACCAACAGTTTAACAAGGATCCGATTGATTACAATTTCCCTTTCTGCCTGTTTTGACTCACCCGTGCTTCTCAAAAATATAATGTGTTTATGCGCCATTCATATTGTTCTACGGATGGGACGACAACCAGGGGATAACACGCTTTCTCCAGGTGTACTTGGGTTTATTGGAATTTTCATGCCTTACTGCTAGACGTAGCCGAAGAAAAATAAATAATGTGCATTTTGCTTAAAAATTGATTGTGTGAAAGAATCATTGATTGCTGAATCCTGTACATCATGTACCTGTAGCGAGAGCTGCAATGATTCTGTTTGCGACTGTAAACAAATTTTACAACGGAAATTTGTAATCATGTATATTTCATACGAGGTTATTAGGAGCGAGAGGCACATATCGGATATACCATACTTCATATATAAACTGCGATTTAATCCTTATTAGTCATTTTCCCATCGTACTTTGACGATAACCATAGAGGGCCAGAACCCGCTACAGTCGAGATTATTCCTATGCTTTCCGACTAGTTGAAATATTCGATTAGGGTTCATCTTAATTTCGCAAAATTGAATTTAAAATTAGTTAACATATTAAATACATAACTTTATAAAGGATGAAAATAGAAAACAGAGATTTTGTTCCATTTTACTTCTGGTCCCTCTTCATCGCTCCGCCCTAAATGAAAATTACATTACCCGTGCAATCAATGATTGTTTAATTGTATTACCTATATATATATATATATATATATATATATATAGCGAAATCTACAAAATGTTAATGTTCTTGATAGCATATAATTTTGCATCCGAAATGTTACAAATATGCCAAATTACTAGAGGTGAGAGCCGCATATCTAATTTATATATATATATATATATATATATATATATATATATATATATATATATATATATATATAATTTAAGAATAAAATAACAGCAATTAAATCGACAAACAATTCACCGTAAAATAGGCGCAGTTTTATGGTTCATTAAGAAAAAACTATAAAAAGCCATTTACCGTCCTATTATTCCACATTCTTCGACCAAATATATAGTGGTTAAAGGACGTAATACCGGCTCCTATTGATGAGTCGCCAGTAAGCAAGAAACGAATGTGCATGAGATTATACTTTCCATTCATACTGCCTTTGGTTTATCATTCTGGTCACAACTGAACTAATTTGTTACTAGAATCGCAACACCTAATACATACTTGCAAGCCTAGTATTATGTAGGAAATGCAATTCACGCAGTAAATTAGTTTTATTTTAACCTATACCGCAGAGAGGGCTCGAACCTAAGCACGTTGACTTCAGCGTCTGTGACTCTACCAACTGCGTCGTTTTCCCTTATTCAACACACAATTTGCAATTATATAACTAATTAATATTTTGGTTATTCTTTTCTCCAGTTAGTGTCTATATGGCATCTCTTTAGACGTGATTTTCCAACCAGACATCCCCAATCTTTCAAAATTATTCTGATATCACCTTAGCATAAATTTATATCCATCAGGTTGGTATCATGTACCGACTCGGAAACCATAGTGTTAGTATCCGGTACTCATCGATTTCAAAAAGGTATCAGTTACTAACACAATAGCCATAGTGTTAGTATCCTTTACAGACTCGGTATATATATTATATAGTGTGAGTTAGCATTGAAGTCGTATTGTCGTTGACTTCAGATTATGTTAGCTTCACTATTACAGGTTTACACATTCGTCATATAGTGTGAGTTAGCATTGAAGTCGCATTGTCGTTGACTTCAGATTATGTTAGCTTCACTATTACAGGTTTACACATTCGTCTAGGAGATTGTACCGTCCTATTATTCCACATTCTTCTACCAAATATATAGTGGTTAAAGGGCGTAATACCGGCTCCTACTGATGAGTCGCCAGTAAGCACGAAACGAATGTGCATGAGATTATACTTTCCGTTCATGCTGCCTTTGGTTTATCCTTCTGGTCACAACTGAACTAATTTTTACTAGGTTCGCAAAACCTAATACATACTTGCATATATATTAGTTCTTCGCAACAAACAGTATTTAATTCTGTCTGTTCTCGTTAGTTATATATACATGAGATGCCAGCTTTAAATCTGAAGATACATAGCATTTGGACTTTGGACTTCTAGTTTTGGTTGAAGCTAAACGACTCATTTTATCTCTCAATGCTCCAACAAACCAATCTACTGAACTAGAGACCCAATCGAGACAACTTGGAGCTTCTATTAGAATATCTCCAGGTAACCTCAATGGCTCTCCATAAACAAGTTCTGCTATGGATGTTCCTAACTGAACTCTGTATCTATTTCGCATTGCCAACAAAACTATGGGCAAATCATGTATCCAACTGGATCCACCGTTGCAGCATAATGCAGCCTTCAGCTCCCTGTGCAGTCTCTCAACCATCCCATTAGCTCTGGGATTATAAGCACATGTGTGTTTTACTTCTATCCCCATTGTATTCAATGATCTAATAAACAGTTCAGACATAAATTGACTACCACGATCAGTAGTTACCCTTACCGGTACACCATATCGCGACACCCAATTATGCAAGAACATAAGTAAGACTTCTTGAGCTGTCATGTCCTTCAGGATTGCCACCTCAAACTGACGAATGAAACGATCAACCATCGTGAGTAAATACTTTTGGCTAGAAATCTCAGGCATTTCTACTATATCAATATGAACATGCATGAAACGACCCGCTGGTATACCAATCGTTTTAATTTCAGTTTTGGTATGACGCCAAACTTTAAAAGTTTGACACCGGGCACATGTCCTTACCCAGGCTCTTATGTCTTTTGACATCTTTGGACATACATATCTATCAGTGACCATCCTGATAGTTACCTTAATTAAAGGATGACTGAATTCATGTAGCTGCTGAATTACCTTATACCTTAATTCTAACGATACATAAGGTCTAGGTTGGCTCCTGGAGATTTCACATAATAACCACTTATCTCCAATCTTCCTGCGTGTATATGTAGGATTCTTTTCCAACACAGCTGCTAAAGGATCAAGACCTTGTGATTCCATCAATTGCTGGACAAAATCATTAGAAGATACAACAGAGCATACGAGTGACTCTGAACGAATCATATCTTCATCTAATACGTCTGGTCTACTGAGAGTATCTGCCACCACATTATCTTTTCCTGAGATACGACTAATGGTAAAATCAAATTCTGCGAGTCGGGTTATTTGTGAATTGACCCGCCGAGAATAATTTAGCCTATTCGCTTTCCCAAGGATACTCAACAACGGTTTATGATCAGTTAATATCATAAACTGATGTCCATCTAGATAATGCTCAAAATGCAACACTGCAGAATAAACTGCTAGTAACTCCTTTCCAAGCGTATCATATCGCTTCTCGCAATCTTGGAGTTTCCGACTATAGAATCCAATCGGCTTGACTATACCATTATCCCGTTGATGTAACACTGCTCCTATGGCTACATCAAAAGCATCTGTGACCAGCTCAAACGGCTTAGTCCAATCCACAGGTTCTAATGTGGTTATTTGGCTTAACAGGTCTTTGGCCCTCTGGAATTTTTCCTTTTCGTCTTGGCTAAAATTAATAGGCCAGGACTTCTTGATCGTGCTCCGTTCACGAACTAAATGTCGAGTTAGCGACCCCAAAATTCCAGCTAAACCTGGTATGAAACGACGATATTAGAAAATCATACCCAAAAATCTACGCAACTGGCGTATAGTTCTGGGTTCTGGCACATCCTTGATTGCTTGTATCTTGTCTTCCAAGGGCTTGATTCCATCCTTGGAAATGGTGTGACCAAGATATTTTACGGTAGAGCAACCAATCCTGCTCTTTTCTGGTTTCACTACCAATCCATGTTCCAGCTTAGACAAAACGATGTCCAAATGCTCCCGGTGTTCCTCCCTAGATTGACTATATATAATAATGGCATCTATATACACTCTAGCAAATGAACATTCTTGAAGAACTTCCTCTGTCAGACGCTGGAATGTCTGACTTGCATTCTTCAAACCAAAAGGCATACATACGAATTCATGCGATCCTCCTCCAGGGAATAGCACTGCTGTGAGCGGTATAGATTCTGCCTCCATAGGTACTTGATAGTACGCCTTCTGCAGATCTAACGTTGTATATACCTCATACCCCATTATATCCCTGAGCAAATTACTCTGGTTCGGTAGAGGATACGAATCGCCTTTCGTTACCGAATTCAATAGACGATAGTTACCACAAACCCTCCATTGACCTGGTTCAGGTTTGGGAACAACCACTATTAGAGATGCAAAGTTGGAATTTGAACGCCTACAAGTTCCTTCTTCTCTCAACCGCTTAAATTCTTCAATAGCAACCTGCTGCTTATGTTGTGCTAACGGTTGAGCCATCGGCGAACAAGGTAGTGGTTCCACCAACTCGATTTGGTGTTCAATGCCTGTTTTTAAACCCTTGCGTTTAGCATCGAATGGCAGAAACACGGCCAGGTGTCTCTCGATGACATCCACCAAGTCATCGGCGACGACGGGTCTGGGTAGTCTCACTGACCTTACTACTGAGGTCCCAGTCTCAGCATAAGTCACTATCCCAGTCCCTTGTCCAATGGTCCTAGATTTGGGACCTAAAGCGAGATTTAAATGGATCAAAAAGTCTATCCCAATGATGTTATCATTTATATTAGCGACCAGAAAATTCCACGTAAATGGAGATTTCTGCCCCAATGTCACTGACAATTCTTTAACTCCCTTAACCTCAATTGGACTTCCATTAGCAGCCAATATTTGGTAATCGAATGTGGGGCTATCAAATTCCACCACATCGGATCGAACTATGCTCACCTCTGCACCCGTGTCCATTAAGAAATTTAACCCGTTAAGTTCATCTGTTATAATGAACTTATTGTTGCTATAACCAGCAACCTCTTTAAGATTACCTTCCAGCCGAAATTTAACAGATTTACGGACTGTATTACCGCGCATTTCTTCCATCGAAGCTTTCGAACCTAACTTTGATGATTTTAGTATGCCTCGAATATGCATACTTTGGAGCCTTGCATGCGCAACCCCCCCTATGGCTCCTATTAGAGGGGGCTTCATTAGTTTTCCGGCAGCTTAGACCAGACTACAGGAAGACTACTTCCTTTCCATCGGGGACCACCCAACCTTGGAAACGTGCATCCCCCCTCCTGAAATTTTCCAAACTCGGCGTATGTACGATGCGATATGCACCACTCGCGTGGTCCTTGTACACAATCACGCGATTCGCCTCTCCAATGCTTGGAATTTGAACCTCGACACCGAGAATTTACCCTACCTCTGTTTGAACTTTCCTTATTGTTTTTTATCCAACCCCCATTCTTGCGGAGGGTACTTAACTCATTCTCTACGATCAGGAGTCTCTCTGAGAGATGTTTGAGTTGCTGCTCCAGGCGTGAATCTGCGGTTACTGCATACACCTTAGGTTCCTTCTGACGATACACTTTGTCCAATCCTTTGAGCTTCTTTGGCCACTCTAGTTCCAATGTATCATAGACATCCAAAGTGGCTCTTAGTCTAGCAGGCAATTCTGCTACAAATATACTATTTATAACTTCCTCAGATATATCAAGCCCGATGGATTTTGAAATAAATCTGTCATAAAATTCAGATGGGAGTAGATTTTCCATCTTTTCCTGACGTAATAAGTCCGTCATTCGTTCAATCCTCTCGGGTTGATATCGTCCGCGGAATTCTTCGACTAGAAGCTCAAATGCATTTTCCGGCTCGTTCTCAGTAATAAAATTCCACAGTCTAAATAGATTCTTTTTTAATGGCTCAGGTAAGCACCACCAGGCCAAGGCCAACTTTTATATAGGGTCGCTCATCCTTTTTAGTTTAAAATAAAATTTTGCTTCTTCGGCCCATTCAGAATAGTTGTTTGGTCTGTACATATTAAGCTTAACATTGCTATCCATAGAATTGCGGCAAAAACGATCATCTACATCATATCTTCCCGCATAGAGGGTCCTGGCGCGGTCGCCATTTTTGTAGAGGCCCTATGGTCACTACCATAAGAGAGTCTCTGGGATGCCAGGCCCGGAAAATCCATATATGCGGAATGATCATCTATCTTGGAACACTTAAGTTCCTCTGAACTATCTTTTAAGTTACAATCCTTAAGTCCACTAGCCAACTGCTCTGTATCCTCAGTATTTAATAAACCAGCCATAATATTAAATTACTTGCAATTTATATATTATATTAATTAAGCTTACCAGGATACGCTGATATCCACAGATTACAGAACGATAAGGTGGTGACCTTGAAAACAAATATCCACGTCTATTACCTGAAGAAAATTTTAGATCCTTCTGATGATGCGTAATAAGAACGATTGATAAAAGTGGATTACAATAATTTATTAGCAAAGATATCGGAGATGGAACCACGCAGTGTTCCGCTCGTGCAAATCAGCAACTCAGATCAAACTCTAACTTTTTCCTTCGACAAGACAAGTCAAAAACTTTGACAATATGAACAAAAGAACTTCCAAAAAAATTTAACATATTTTTAAAAAAATACAATATTGTTTTACGAAACCAGCAATAACATCAAATGTCCAAAAATAAAAATTGATTTATTTTTATATGAGGAGTTAATTGGTGTCCAATAATTAAATTAACCTCCACAATATAATATATATACCGAGTCTGTAAAGGATACTAACACTTTGACTATTGTGTTAGTAACCGATACCAACATTCTAGTACCGAAAAGGTACATGGTACTAACACTATGGTTTCCAAGTCTGTACATGGTACTAACATGATGGATATCAATGTATGCTATAGTACACCGAAATTGAGAATTACAACTATTTCTGAACACCTGTTACTCCAGTAAATCCATACACTCTGGCCTTGATCGATATCAGTTATCGCATTTCGCGGTAAGCATGACATCATTAAATTCAATATATAACAGTTAAATAAGATTAGTTGCGGAGAAGTGATATATATGCAAGTATGTATTAGGTGTTGCGAACCAAGTAACAAATTAGTTAAGTTGTGACCAGAAGGATAAACTAAAGACATCATGAACGGAAAGTATAATCTCATTTCCAGTGGTTAGCATGAATGATGTTGAAGCTCTCGGAAGAAAGAGGCGAATACGCACCCAGCCTGGTCAAAGACAAAACAGATGCATACTTGGAAGTGAGGATTAATCCGATCTTTGCGAAACTGATTGTGCAAAGCGACAACTCGCGTACAAAAATCGCGGCCTTGCAACAAAACTGTTGTTTGTCTGCATGATATATGTCCATCCACATAAAAAATCATCTCAGTGAAACTACTGAATATTCAAGCCGTCTGCTAATTCTATAATATTACAGACTTTTTATATATATATATATATATATATATATATATATATATATATATAACCTTCTCGACTTTGCTTCGTGCAGAACTGACAAGTTAATAAATTTGACTGTGTGCTACGTTTCAAATACACGCTACGCAAGGGATGATTTTCCTGACGGTGTCAGGCCTTTCTTACATATTCCCTATGGTAAATGTTGTTGGACTTTGTTAGTCAGTTACTTCTCCGAACGCCCAATTTATATGCTGCCGCATATGCATGTAAATGTGTAAACTATGAGCGATTTGGACAGAATTGGCATCCAACCGCATGATTCTATATATTTGTGAAGCCCTTTATATAAAACAACAAGCACCTGGCCTAAATATTCAAAAGTTTCTTCTACACCATATTCTAATCGACTGGCCACGAATATAAAAATTCAACAACAATTTACTAGTATCCAGGCAAGACCGAACACGCCCTCAACCAGACTTAACATACATTCGATCTGATTGGCAACAAACTGAAGAGGAAAAATCATATGCGTATACGGTGACAGAAATTTCGAAATGATATGACCGTTCAACACTGCAATCCGCACCTGCGCTGTTACCAAGTGAAGAAAACAAAATTGCGCAACAAGGTGAAACGAAAGACTACACTCGGAAAAATAACATTCCTATGCTTTCATTCCCACTTTGTTATTAATGATTTTATTCGTAATTAGAAATATACCGTTTAATATTCGAAGCCAATGGACATAATAAAGAATATATATATATATATATATATATATATATATATATATATATTGAACGGTCAAACAAAATGGGAAAATGCAAACGTGGAGAGAGTGTGAAATAAGGACCAACCAATCAATCAATTACAGTTCAAGTTTAATGCGCGAGCATGGTTTTTCTGCTTGTAAAATTCCGGCTTCCAATTTACATATAAAGAGATGTTCATTTGTAGACACTTGAGAAGAATATGAGAAAGAAATGGTTCTTGTATCTGATAAAATTTGTATTTCTTTTTGTACATGAAGAGAGTACTATGAATGTGGAACCATATTTTTTAAATAATTAAACATAATCACGTAAAAGTTTCGTATTCTCATATTATATTTATTATATTTATTTTTCACCAGATTGAACTATCTTGATGTTAATGATAACTTTTCCCCTCCCCAACCCCTCCCCTGCTATTAAATGCACTTTGCTAGTCACAATTCCACTCCCCACCCTCCACATATCCTACCCTTGATTTTCTATTTCAATGGTCGGGCCAGTTGGCCTTTGATGCCAAATAAATGTATTATTATTATTATTATTATTGTGTGTGTATTATTGTGTGTATTATTGTGTGTGTGTGTGTGTATTGTGTGTGTATGGATCACCATCATCAAACACCAATTGCTGCAAAAGCCCAAAACCTCGTTTATCAACTTCTCTCAGTCAGGCGATCTCTGCTTCGCCAATGATTATCTGACTCACCTTCTCGACTCCTTTTCCACTCCCACTCCACCTGTTGAGATGTTGGACAACGGAGACACCGAGAACCTACGCTGGTTCCATGTCTCTCCGGCTTCCGTCGCCCAGGCAATTAAAAACATTAAATCTAAACACCAATTTGATCAATATGGAGTCTCGGTCAGTATGATTGCCCTTCTAGGCTGGAACGTCTTCTCTCTGATTGCAGATGTTGTTAATCATTGTCTCGAAACCACCTATCTTCCCCCGGACTGGCTCAATTCGACGATCTCTCCTATCCCTAAAAATGGCACTTCTTCGATCTCATCATTTAAAGATCTCCGCCCCATTACTATCGTCCCTTCTTTCACCAAAATCTTCGACAGGATCTTATACAACCTAATCTACCCCTCCATTAAGTCTCATGTAAACTTCTATCTCCTCGATGATCAACATGGCTTTCTGAATGGCCGCTCCTCTTCCACCAACTTAGTTAGTGTTCTCGATCATTGCTACTCCTCCTTCTCTAAAGGGCTCCAGTGCACCCTCCTATTCCTGGATATTTCCAAGGCTTTTGACTCGCTGTCATTTTCAGCAATCGAATCCGCCTTACGGAGAAGCGGTATCTGCGGCAACGTACTCAATCTTATTAGTTACTATCTCCGAAACCGATATGCGACAGTAAAAGTGGGCAGTAGTCACTCGAGGCCAGCCCATATCAGATCCGGTGTTCCCCAGGGCTCCGTACTTGGTCCCATTCTCTTCAACCTTACGCTCGCGCACATACAGGTTGATGACAACCTTTTCAAACTGTTCAAATATGCGGATGACATGGTTATCGTATTTAGCAACTCCAAAACATCCAACTCCTTATCCCTTATATCGGAGCTCCTATCCTCGCTCCACTCGCAGCTCAGCAGAATCGGCCTCAAACTAAATCCCACCAAAACTCGCATAATGAAACTCTCCTCTGATCCATTCTGCTCTATCCCGGTTGCCAACTACCCCCTTGATATAGAAATAATAGATTCGGCCAAACATCTTGGCATTCACTTCTCGAAATCCCTTGACTTCTCCCTACACCTTACACACACTACCTCCAAACTCTTCAAATGGGCCCGTCTGATCTGTTTTAAGACTAACAATCCCACTCTCCAACTCACGTTATTCAAGGTCTACGTTCTGCCCCTCATTTCCTACGCCAGCGAATTCTACTGTCCTCTAACCCTCGCCTCCTCCTACACTATTGAACAGATATCCTCCAGATTTCTAAAACGAGTCTTCCCGAAATGCCAAAACTATAGGGAACGCCTTCTTCTGGCAAACCTTCTTCCGCTTTGGTTCACCCGTCACCTTCGCATCATTTCTTTTATCCACAAGATCACAACCTGCTTACCACTCTCCAATTTTGCCCACCCCAGTCACCACTATGCCACACGTTCTAGTAACTCTTCTATCCAAGCCTACCATACCCCCACCATATTTAAAAAAATCTATCTCTTCTCCAAAGCCACTAATGTCTTCAACGCTCTCCCCACAGACATAAAACTCCTACCCCAGCACGAATTCAAAAAGGCAGCCCATCAGTACTTCTTCTACAAATTTCTTTGTGATACGACCGATTGGAAACGAAACTGGTTCCTTCTCAATCCATAACATTTACTTCACCCCAGGCTATCCTCTTTACTAACTTCGTAGGGTTAATCCATCAGGCAGCCATCTTCCACTCTACCTCTCTTGTCTTATTCTTTTCTTCTAGATTCACTAATACCACCTCTCAGCCCATTCCTAACCCCATTATATCCACGTTGTGGATACTCTATTACGTTTTGCTCATCCAACTCTTTTCTTTCTTTCTTGTTTCAGCGGAGGACCGGATACCCAACAGCCTTACCGATCCACCAACGGTTCGCTTCGGACTTCGACTCTCCCTGGTCTTCTTTTTATCACAATCACGTTCTACAGATGCCTGCGATCCTTGCAAGACTCGCTCGCCTCAATCCTGCCGACTCTATCAATTCATTCGTCACGACAATGGACTCCAACGGTCGACGTCTACCTCCGGGCCGCCATCCTTTCATCTTCATCTTTGTTTTCGATCTCACATTCACCTTGAAGATCTGATACTTCACGGACTATCTCTAATTGATCTTGTCTAGTCAAATGGAACTTCGCTTATATTTATTTTTCACTAGATTGAACTATCTTGACGTTAATGATAACTTTCCCCCTCCCCAACCCCTCCCCCTGGTATTAAATACTTTGCTAGTTACAATTCCACTCACCTCCACATATCCTACCCTTGATTTGCTATTTCAATAGTTGGGCCAGTTGGCCTTTGATGCCAAATAAATGTATTATTATTATTATTATTATTATTATTATTATTATTATTATTATTATTATTATTATTATTATTATTATTATTATTATTATTATTATTATTATTTTTATTAAATTATTATAATTTTTTTCTCTTTGATTTCTCCGTGTTTGTAGAAGGAAAGAATATGCTAACCATGTGAATTATTCAAAAAATATACTTACACCAAATACTTCTGAATAAATAATGTTCTTTTTATTCTGAACTTTCATTTCAATTAAATAAGCAATGTTTTCAAAAACAGCATTAAAACTGGTAATGGGCTATTATAAACTTCTCAATTATTTTACTTTAGTTAAAATTTCTTCCAAATAAGCTGAATCAATTTCATGATATATTTGTCTAGTTTGATTAGAACATTCAATAATCTTATAAATTAACCAATAAACTCATAGTTACTTCATGATTAAGTGTGAAAAATTCTCGTGAGACACTTAATTGGTTAAAAGCAATAGATTACCTGGATTCTATGTCAAAGGCAAAGCTTTGTATGATAGGCCAGTCTTCAATTAACATTTTATCAAAATTACAGTTTATTTCTATTCCAGATAAAACAGAAATACAAACCGGTCTGCCCATAGTATGGCACCAAAACATTTTTTGAGTTTATCATCATAGTATTGAATGCACATATTTTAAAATTCTCTAACTTGTCTAAATCGTTTATCTTTCAAATTATGTCAAAATTATTTGTTTACCACATCTAACGGCGCGTAAATTATTCGCACATTCGGCCAATGAGAAATGTACGGTAGATAGTAATCAATATTTCCAGGATTGCAATAAATGTAAACATCGTCTTTAAGTATGCAAATCATCAAATCTCTTTTTATTTATATGTTTATTTACCATCAATATGGTCTATATCCAATTCAGACGACAAAATAGCATTGGTTCGGGCATTTAAATGATCAAACAATAAATAGTTCACTAGATCATAACAGCCTAAATTAAATTTAGAATCAATGCCTTAGTATTAAATTAATTATTACAAACCTAATGCGACAAATAATACATCTGAACCTAGCTTTTTATTTAATCGCTTAATTGTCTCCAGACGGTAAAGACTAATATTGGAATTATTCAAAGCTACCTTTGAGAAATAGTAAATGTTCTGTCTCGTTTGCAATTAGTATTTTTAACCTTTTTAGTCATCATTATATTTAAAAGTTTTCGATTTATACCAACAAATATAGGTGATTGTGCACTATGCGGCTATAGCAACGAAAATGTTAGATTCAATATGTTGCCAAACTATGTTATACAATTAAACAAATTTAGAATTTTTAATCGAGAAATTGTATCTACACTGAATCACATTTTAAATGTAGAATAGTAACTGCATATATTTGACAGTATATTAATTTCTTGGACTTTATCGTTGAAAGTTTGCACGCGGCTTATTTGACGCAATTTTATAATATTTTACCTGGTGTGTGTGTGTGTCAATTACTTGTTATGCGGCAATTGTATTACTATTTTGTATATATTGTGCTAATGTGATTGCATAACACGCCAAAATGGGAAAGGCTAAAATGAAAAAGGAAATCACAGGGCCAAGAACAAGAAGCAAAGGAATTACTGTTCATTCGTGTATTCCTTTTGTGACCGAAAATACTCGAAAGAATACCAGAAAGATTAAGGCACATAGAAAAATTACGAGGAAAACAAAGTCATATAAAGAAAAACACTGCATTGGTAGACGTATCTCTAACGTAGCTACTTACAGTGAAGATGGACGTCTTTTTTACGATCTTCATGCTAAATTTGGACCATTTCGAGAATATTTGCCAATTGAATATACTTCTGATAAGAAATCGAAACGACCTTTAAAGGTCGACACTTCTGATCCAGTGAATAATGAAACGTCTGTTACCAAGGCTAATCAACGTTTGGCAGGGATCACAGCATCGTTGAAAAATAAACTCTTGAGTTCACCTCGCCAAGAGACTTCATCTAAAATCACAAAAGATAAAGAAGACTCTTGTGAAAATATCAAACCGTCATATATTGATGTACCAACTTCGGAAAAAGTTAAAGCCTCAAAATTAAAGTTTCAAACATTACACAAGGTATTATATAATAATATGAAAATCAAAAAGAAGTTGACCAAAACGGAAATAAAGAATAGAAGACTCAAACGTGAGCTTGGTTTGGAGTATAAGACACCTCAAATAAAGAACAAAAGACTGGCGAATCTTAACGCCTGTGCGATTATTAGTGCTGTGTCAACTTCTTCAAAATGTTCTGGGAAAAAGGAAGTGCCATCACCAAGGCCGGCAACAAAAAAAACTAAGTTTGATGAGACTGTTTCGGACTGTCAATTGAGTCTAACGTTGGATCGTTCTGATGAAACGAACACTGAACCCATGGTGGATTCTCCTCGATCACGATCTCGGTCTCCGCCTGAACTTCAACCATATGAACCCGCCCTTTCTCCTCTTAATCAAGTATCCTCTGATCCACCTGAACTCACGGAAAGTGAACCCACTGTTTTAGAACAATTCCCGGTTTCAACACCTGTGATAAAACGTATTATTTCGAAACCGCGCAGATCAGCAACTAAGTTGCGCCAGTCAGATTCACTCTCAAGCAATAGTTCAGAAATCTTAAAGCAGACTAAGAATGCTAGCGTTCCATCCGCATTAAGTAAGTCTATTCATACCTCTCCAAGTCTACTATCCTCAAATGAGCAAGCTGTATCTAGCGTCGAGACTTATCAGTCCCAAAAGGTAATCCCTTTTGCGTCTGAAGGTGGTGTTGGCTATGAAAGAATAACGCATCAAATTATTCGAATCAATCCAGCGCCAGCCATGAGCAGCTCAAGTGTTCCTCCTAGCACATCTGTTGAAAATTTAAATGTCGGTTTGCCTACACAGCAACAAACAAGCCCTCATATTGTAACTGTTAGCCCAGTCTCCACTTGCAATCAATTCACTCCTTCAATTGTTTCACCTGTTTTGCATCCTGTTCCTGTTCAGCTAGTGAATTATCATACAAATCCTATTGGATCTAGCTCTGTTATATCGGCTCCCTGTGTCGTTAATGCTGCACACAATCAAAATCAACCTGTAGCTATTGTGCAGCAGGTACAACATTCGCCTATCATATTTTCTGGTAGTCCAGTTCAAAGTACTGTCGCACCTTTATCTTCGCCACCCAACTATGGATTTCAAACTGTGCTATTTCCTGGTGGTTCAGCTGTTTCCGTTTCACAGCCGACGGCCCATTCCATCCCCCAGGAGAGTACATTATCGCCACCGGTTTTCCCTACAGTTCCTAACTACTATCAGGCAATACAACTTATACCCATGCAGACGTTTCCTGGTGGGCCTGCGTCGCTAGTACCCTTGGCAATTCCCATTCAACTACCAATGACAATTCCCAGCCATGGATGGCCAACAGTTGCCGTACACATGCCGCATGTCAGACCAAGTCATCCAGTACCATCTTTGTCTGTGCAACTGTCTCCTGTTGTCTCTACTAGTACCATGACACCTTTGCTCGCACTTCCTGCCACTACATCTACTAGTATAGCTGTTTCTGGATCTTCCACTAGTCCAAAACCGGAACAGCAGGCGAGATTATTTCCACTGTCAGGCACGAGTTTGTCTTCTTGCGATCAGCCCAGTGCTTCGCCTCAATTATTCGTACAGATTCAAACGCCCACAGCTATTACACATTCTAGTCCAGGTGCACCTATTACTGTTGAGAAGTCTCGCATTCAAGAACTTAACACGTCAGTAAACAATCAGACTATTGTTACTCTGAGCAGCCCTGTATCATCTACTTCTTCATCGAAACTTTACCCAAGTCAACATCCGATCACCATTGTGGAGTCAAAATTAACAAGTGTAGGTTCTTCTCTGCCCGGTAACTTACCCGAAGGTTCTGTTTCTGGCAATGCCGTTTATAGTAGTAGCAATAGAATTCCTAATGCTATCAACAGCATTACTCTCGTTAAAAGTGGGCCTTTAACGAGTAAGAGTATGCCTGGTGCCGGATCCTCTGTTTCTGGTTGGTGTACGACGCCTGTGGTTTCTGAAAGGCCAATATTTTCGACGATGTCTACCAAAGTTGCTCCAACTCCGGCCGAAATGGCGGCTGCTATGGCTTTGTCATCTGCAGCTTATGTTGCGGATTGTCGGTAAGTGCATTTGTCAATAATTGAAATGTAATGCTATTTTTTGTTATTGCTCGAGATAAAACGACTGCCTTTTTATAATTCGAAACAGGTTTATTAAATTTCCTTTTTAATACACATCACTATTTTGCTATTATAATTGATTTTAAATGTATTCTGCTCCAACTCTGCAACTGTAGATTGAAAATCTGTCAATGACTCAGGAAATATGTCTTATAATGTATGAAGAATGCGAAGATAGAGTAGCTTTCTCTTATCTTCATTTATGGAGGAGCATAGCCCATAACAACGAATAACCAACGCTGACATCCGTAGATGTATTTTTGGATCAGCCAATAAGTGCTCTTTTCTAGAAAACGACTATAAGGCTAAATCAAATGCATTGGCTCGGTCATTTTTTCGTTGCCTTCAATTCGGTTGACCAGTAGAGCATTTTCTCTTACTCAGCACCATCTTGGCGTAAGAAGCAAGGTAGACAGGCTTTAATGTGTCCGAGATAGCTAAAATCATCTACTTTCAAGTTGGTTAATATGGTACCCACTCGTCTGCGAGGTTAAGATCCACGTTCGCATCATAGCTCTTGGTTAGCAAACCCGCGCGATATGACATCTAATCGAGCTCAGTGATGATCTTGTTGCAGTTTTCGAATAGAATACTCTTTTTAGCTTTCTTTTCTCAGTTAGGAAGAGGTAGCTGCGAAGTTTGGCAGTGTTTTTGGCGTGATACGTGAAAACCGCATGTAAATTGTATTGCTAGCGTTGTCTTGCCTTAAAGCTGATTCGGCCATAATAGTGTTGTGTAGAAGTTTAGTTTGCCTCACTTTGTGTGTTATCTAGGGAAATATATCCATATTAACTCGATTCCCACCTCATAAATCACTTATATAATGACTTATTTACCTAAATTACTATTTTTGCCATTATTATTAATTTTATTTAGCTTTTCTTGTTCTTTGTTATTTTATGGTTATCTGGCAGTGAAACATTAGTTACTAATGACTTTTTTATTGCTATGAATGATAATGATGGACACACAAAGACATTATGGAACATTTCGTGTACGATTGAGAGAAATATACTCTTAAATTAAAGAGTTGGTGTCATCAAGCGCCTTTAAGCTTCCCCTGAACCTAGTGCATATTATTACGAAAGATTATGACGACTATTGCGTGAGTCGTTTAGTGCATCATAATTTATTTTCATGTGATCACTGTAACCCTTTAGTACCGGCAAGGTTCAAGACAGCGCTGCTCGTACTTAGGGCTAATGTTTAATAGCTGTTAGGTTTTAAATTTATATGGATGTGGTTTAAAAGGATATTCCTCTGTGAAATTTTGTTTGACAGTTTGATGTTACATTCTAGGCGGAAGAGAAATTGTTCTTGTCAAACACTGAAGATAAACTGACTGCATAGTCTGCGTAAAATTATCTAGGCAATTATGTGTAGTTTCTCTTCTAAGTTGCATAATTTTAGCTAAGGTTAACGTGAAAATTGTGGTTATACTTGTATGAAATTTACTGAAGACACCGCTTACTCACTATTCCCAAGTAGCCTCACGATTGTACACATGAAACGAAAATCATCTAAGGTAAAGCAACGTAAAGTAATTAAGCCGTATCGGTGTAAAACTGTGCATGTATACAGGCGAATTTTAATCTATTCATCGCCTTACAAAGGATTTCGTCACCTATAGGAAAGGTCCACCATCGCTTCTATAATGTAAAAAACGATATTGAGCTTAGCACTTGCCAGAATATTATCAAAATTTAATGTATTGATATTCGATATAATAAGGCCCTCTTTTCTTTAGCCACTCATCATCATCAAAGAAAGCAATAAAAACGCCCATAATAATTGATGCTTTATTGTCATGTAACCATGAGAAAACAGTTTTGATGACAATAATTAAAAACAAATCATGTTAAAGGAGAATGATTTTTTATGGGGGATCTAGTTCTGATTAAGATATTTACCTAGATGGTTCAGATATGAAGCAACCCACACCTCTACACAATATCATTATGATCCTTGTGATTTTTTAGTATATCACTTAATGGAAATTGATCTTTAAAACAAAGATGCAAAAATTTAAGAGATTATTCTGCGAGAAATCTGCAACAAGATCGCCACTGAGCTCGATTCGATGTCGTCGATCCTGGTGGACTTGCGGATCCTATACTTTCCAAGTTGGTTGTAGTTGATTTTAGCTGATTATACCGTGTCAAAATCTGCCTATATTATTTCTTACGCCAATCTGGCACTTTCTGATAGAGTGATGAGTTACGGGCAAAACAAATTAAAGGAATACGTAAAGCTTGTTTTATAATGAAGGGTACTGTTTGACCGTACCAAAGATATGTCTACGGATGTCTGCGTTTCTTATTCGTTATTAGTAACTTATATGGGCGATGCTTCTAAAAAAACGATGGTCGAATGTCTTTTAGCGTTTAAGATCTTAGAGAAATTAACTAAGTTGCACTAGTGTATAACAAGAATGCAACAAAACAAAATACTGAGCTCGATTCGATGCTGTATCATGCAGGGTGAAGTGCTCGCGTTTCTCCATAAATTGCGTAGGTTAGAGAAAGCTACTTTAGCCACTAATTAATTAAGTTTTCGAAAAGCAATTCAAAATGAAAACGTGGGGAATGAAATAGAACGTCCAATTATTTACGTGCATCACCTCCAATTCATTTTTATGACCTGGGAATGTTTATTTTGCTATAATTGTGAACAAAAAAGACTGTGATGTCAGCGGCTTCGGTTTGTTTTCAACTTCGACTTATAATAAATAATCGATTCTGTTTTGTTAGCATGTGTGACGGGCAATATTCAGACGGCACTTATCGATATGCAGAAAATCCTGATCTGTTTCTGTCGTAAGATAATGCCTCATTATTGGTCAATGTAGAGTATTTTTATTCGAAACCTATAACTATTCTGAGTGACGCACGGTGTTTTATTGTTCATATGTTCATCTACCTGATATCCTGTACGAAAGTGAACAGATTGGACTATTCCAAAGTTTCCTGTATTTGTATTCTCGTTGCTATTGCATTGTGCAAGTGCAATAAAGAATTCGGAAACCACCAGTCTATTTTGTGCATGAAATTTGGTATATTACCGTAATCAAAGCTGCGGTCTTGATATAAGCACCTGTCCCTTTATGTAGATACATGTGTCATTATAGACTAATTATTGTATAGTGTTGGAAAGACCATTCGTCCAGTAGATCGGTTTCGTCCCTGTCGCAGTGGTTAGAGCACCAGATTACGAAGCAGATGTGCCCAGGTTCGAGTCCTATCTTGAGCAAATTCTGGCAGTACGTAATTTGTTCCCAGTGAAGACGAAACTAGTCTATTGGATGAATTGCCTTTTCAACACTACATAATACTTAGTCTATACTGACAAATGTATGCACATAAAAGGACAGGTGTTTATATCGAGATTGAAACCTTGATTATAGTAATTGCTATCACTGCCCACGCATTGTTCGTTTAATTTGGTATGTTTTCGATCTTTTATCTATCGTAAAAATTATTCATAACTATTGCAGGTGCTAATATTTGCTTTTCATATCGATGCCTATAAAGTACCATGAGGCATTGAACCAAAGCAAAATTGAATTGTTCTTTTTCATCACTCTTTGATGTTGATCTCCGTCAGGTCTGGTTGAGAACTGTTTATATAATTGATTGATACATTGTCTCAGAAAACCTTTAAATGTGTATACCAGCATTCTCGTGGAAAATATCTGTCGTTATATCGATCGCGTCGAACTGTATTCTTACTTCACAGGTGAAACATGATGAATAAATAACCTGCTAGAATCTAGCGACACAGGTTCTAGTGTGGTGGCCTGGTAAATAGTCCTTCCCGAACCTCACTGCACGGTGGATCTACATTTCTGCTTATATATGCGTATGGAAATATTTTGTGTGCGTGTATGCATATACATATTCTTTACTGTAACATGAATTGTTTTTCTATCTAAAAGTAGTTTTAAGCAAATTTAAACTTTTTATTAGTATATCTCATCAGAAACGGGGGCTAATAAAAGCAGTCAACATTAATGAACTTTCTGAAATAGTAGTTTTGTGTACTATGTTTAATAAGGCCGTATAAATAATTTCGCTAAGAGAAATTATTTTGAGTTGTATAGTTTAAAGTGGTTGGAACTTTCCTTTCTAGCTGCACGAACAGGATAAAAGCTGAGCGTTAACTTGGCTCTAAAACAAAGTGGTGGAGAGTTGGTGATTATGTGTTCATAACTCCCATAACTTTGCGTACAACAAAAGAATGTAAAGTCCACACTAATAGCCAGCAACAGCTTTTCTGTAAGTTTAAATGCGCGTCTTTATTGTCTCAATACCAATTCTACTTTATAGTAATATATGCGATCACCATACCATACAATACAGATGTATTATTAATACCAAACATCGGGAAGTATAGAAATATTTTTTATATTCACCTAATTTTAAATAAAGTTAGTAAAGCAGTATTTCATGAGTGATATCAGAATAGCGACTTTTACTGGTTATTTTACTGCAGTTTTGATGTTTCCTTCCAATTTTTAATTTTTATCCAATAATTTATATTTTCATGAGTAGTAATAAAGAGTATTTAAATAACGTCTGAACAGTTGATATAAGTACAAATACCATATTTACTATAAAGGGGCGCCATAATGTTCATTTTCGGCCAACACAACAATGAATTCGATAGTTATGCGGCAGTGAAGCATCATTATATTGTATTTATGTATTACTTATAGTATTTGTAGCAGTCGTATATTTAAAAAAAATGTTAAACGCTGCTTAAATTGACGCACGTCGATATATAAACATCATTTAAAGAGCAGGATGTCAAGCCAACTAAATAAAACCAGTGTGTACCCCGTATAAATTTGTATATCAATACGGCTTTTTATCCCTGTAAGTCCCTTAAAAGTATTAAAATATATTTTGTTTGAATGGACGGACTTTCTTTCATTGAAAAAAATCACAATTTGTTAATTTTTATTAACAGATCAGTTGAATCCGGAAAATTGGAAAAGGGTGTGCGAAAAAATGCTTCGCGTGGTGGCACACGAGGCCGACGTTCTTCATCTAGCGTAAGAAATAACAGCTTCACGTCTGGAAATTTGTCTACTACAACTACAATTGATCTATCCACAGATGACGCCGAGGAAGATAGTCATCTACAATGTTTATCTATTGATAGCTACAAACAACAGCAACCTCAACTGATTGGTAGTTCTAGTCCAATTACTCATACAAAAAAACAATTTCTGGGGAAAGCAACTATGGGGGCCAATTTTGGCAATCATAGTAATTTAGTTTCTCAAAGCCCTACGCATGTGCCAATTATATTTAAGCAGAAAAGTTTGCATAATATATCACATAACGCCGAAACAAATTTCGGTTCAACGCTTAAAGGCCAAATTCAGAATAGAACTTCCGATGTTAATTTACTTCCTGCCTCGTGTGCAATCAATTCTACTGCCAACGCATCCGTTCTTCCACCTGCCTCATCTTTTCTAGCGCCTATTGACGGCTGTCCGACAACCGTTTTAATGCCATCTTCGTCGGTGTCGACAAGCCCGGCTTCTGTTAAATCTGGTTCCGGCTACAGACAACGAAGAGCGGCCCGTGGTTCAAGAAGCAAGCATCAGTCACTGGCGGTACCCAATAATAATTTAATTAATGCTGAAAGTATGATGACCTGTGCTAATACTGTTCCGCCTTGTTCTGCCACTATGAATAAAAGCGTCCTGGCTCCTTTAAATTCTGTTAATACTTTTAAAACACATACCGAATTTACTACCATTGCAAAGACTATTCCTTCACGCTTTGATTCGAGATGTGATAATTTAGTTCTATCGCCATGCTCTTCTATAACAGATGTTGCGGTTGGACAATCAACTAATCTTTCTAGTGAGTATATTGGCGAACAAATTCTAGACAACTCTAGATTTTCTGATGACAATTCACTAAATAGTTCCATTTGTGATGGAGTTAAAACTTCTTTATGCTCGACCTCTGGTGTACCTGAAAGCAATTTCGTGCTAAACGTGTCTGGTAATACATCTTCCTTATCTATTAACACTTTGGCTTCTAGTAGCAGTAATATTTACGGTGGTAACACTTTAAAGTTGGCTACATCCTGTTCACCTGCTGACAGCACATCTGTCATTACTCGTTCTTTAGCATCATCATCATCAACAACAACAACAGCTGCTTCTGCACCCTTTGCTGTAAAAACAACAGGTAAGATAGCAAGTTATGCTATACTTTAGCAAACGTTGCTACGTTATGTACTATGCATTCAAATTTGTGTATTAGTTATATAGGACCAGGAGAGTTTTCCAAAGTCAGTATGGAAACAAAATGTGCCATTTCATTGACGTGTCTGTTTTGTGCTTACTGGCTAATCAATAGTAGGTGTCGGCACTACGATCAAGAGCCATACTAATGAACCGGATGTTTAGATCGTTTGAGATTCAGTGCCTGCTCCTACTGGAGATTAGCCAGTAAGCTTTACACGCATGCGTTAGTGGAACGCCCTCTCTATTTTAGATGATCTCGCTTGTTGATAAATGCGTCTTGCATTCGGAAAAATACATGCTAACATTAGACAGGCTGTTTGTGATTATTTTGTTTTCCGAGGAGAGGCGTACCACTCATGCTTTATTGATGTTAGTGAGCAGCTTATTTACTTTTAAGTTCCAAGTTTAGAAGAAATATTTCTGTGCGCAAATGGATGATGAAAAATTACCTGATCTGTTTTGCTCCATAATCATTTTTTTCCATGCCCACATTTCCTCTAGACATTAATTCTAAGGAGTGATTGTACCTGAAGTAAGTGTGCTTCTAAGTACACGAACAGAGCCCTAAAATTTGAATCTGTTGCATGGACAAAATTTGACATAATTTGACTATAGTTCCGCTTAGATTGGTGCATTCTGTGTTTAGTCATATTTCAGTGAACGATTATCAACTATTCATATATGCACACATACACGGAAGCCTATCTAGTGAAACGTCAGCAACTTATAAAATCAGACTGTCATATCGTCAGCATCCAAAACTGGCGCTTCATTACTACATAATCAGGAAGCGGTAACATAAAATAACTTTAATTAAAAAAAAATTGTTAGATCTGATTACACTAATAATATTATTATTACTAATAATAATAATAATGCCAAAAATAATAATATTAAAAATATATTTGAGGATGATTTATGAAGGGGAAAATCTAGTTCAGATTGATATACTTTATAAAACACAAATGAGGCAACCTAGACTTGTACACACTGTCATTATGGTCAAGTCAGGCGACATCGTAAATACAGTTTCTTTGAGATTTTCGCTGTTTTATTTCGTAAACACGACTAAATCTCGTAGTTAACTCTGTCCAAATAAGAAAAGAAAATTAATAAAATTCTTCAACTATAAATCTGCAATAATATCGTAACTAAGCTCGATTCGATGGCATACCGCACGGGGTTTCTAATCAAGAACTACGATTTGCACGTGGACTCCGTCCGGCTAGACGAACTGTTCTTGTATTACCCAACTTAATATTAGTTGACTTTTGTTATATCTGCCATGTTAAAATCTGCCCACTTTGTTTATTATGTTAAACTGGCGCCAGCTGAGGGAATAATGCTCTTCTGAGCGAACGATTGGAAAACATCTAAAGCATGATGGAGCCCCATTTTGTTTGTATAACAAGGAGCTTTTGTTGGCTGATCCAAAAATATGACCAGGGATGTCAGCGTTGCTTATCCTATGACAGTAACATTTATGGCTATTTTTCTCAAACAATGGTGGTTGATTTCCTGTAAGCGTCTAATATCTCTGATGGTAAAGGAACAAGTTTCTCCAGCGTATATCCAAACTATACGTACAGTTGCATTCTAATTACGACTTTTAAGGTGGAATGAGATAGTCGCGTTTACCCATAAATGGCGACGGTTGATGTTAGGTTGTCTAGCTCTCGCAATTCACTTATCACGTCACTCATATTTCCAGAGTTACTGATACTGCTATCAAGATATGTAAACATGTAAACTACATCCAGATCTACACTCTGCAACCGTAGAAATGAAGTGAGTGATAAGTGATTCTCTAGATATATCTTAAATTTAGTTGCTTATAGTTTGATTTCGAAAGACGGAACGTCAACTGTTAATCAAGTAAAGATGTCCCGGCCAGAAGCTCGTTTCTCATCATCTGCATGGATAAGACAGTTAATCAACCGCTGCGGAGAACCTGTATGTCTGAGTAGCTCATGATAGTTTAAGTTCCAATTTTTTAAAAGGGAACTTTAGTTACCTTTGGCGGTTATCACTGATAATACAGAAGTTGCGCGTTAATTCATTGTAGATCCTGACGCGACCAAAGTACTTTGTAGAAAACACGTTCAATATTTACAAATTTAGTGGGCATACCACTTTTAGACAGAATATCCAATAGGAAAATGCAATGCACTGAGCCTTGTTTGTTAATACGGTCCACATTCAATAATCAGCTTTATTAAATAGAAAGGGCAGATCACATAGAAACAAATATATATTTTTTGGCATGCTACCTAAAATATTCAAATATAATAATCATAACTAGAAAGTTTCTAATGCCATTATTCACCTACGCTATCTGGTGATCTGCCTAATTCATTTAATTAAAAATATAATTTTTAGCTCAAAGTTCAATAGATGAAACATAACTAACACTTGAATATGCTTATGATTTAACCTGGCAATCAGCGGGGTCTGTCCGATCTACCAGACAGTCTATACTATGTATCTGCATCGCTATACTGACACTTAATCCAGGCAGTCAGCTCTGTCTAGCCGCTATACTACAACCAGTAGAGTATTGTTTTTTGCACTCAGTGCCAGATTGGCGTAAGAGACTCGATGGACAGAGTTTGACTAAGCAAAAACACCTAAATGTAACTAATGCAGTATAGGACCCATTTGTTTACTATGATTGGATTCCACGTGCGCATCATAATTCAGTGATTTTCTTGTGCAATTCTAGGAGAATCATCTTAGTTTTCTTTACTTAGTTTGGCTGAATTAACTGCGAGGTTTTACCGTGTTTACGAACACGATACAGTAACAACCGCAAGTAAGCTGTATTACCGATATCGCCTTTTCTTTAAGCTGACTTGACCATATTGGTATTGTATAAAGGTCGTGGTTGCCTCATTTATATTATCTTGGTATTTAAATCTGAATTAGATCCTCCACTTCTTGAATCACTCTACTTTAACATATTCTGCTTGAAATTATTAATTTTCAAAGTTATATGACGGTGAAATATCCATTATTAACCTGTTTTATTACTGTCAGTGATGACGATATGCAATGTTGCGGCAGTAGCCTTCTTGACCAAACAGCCATAATTTCATTTGGGTACTTTATTTATGAAAAAGATTAACTCCTTCATGAACTACAGATTTTGCCTCCGACGTTAGACGGCCTTCGGGCATTATGATAATTTTCTTCGATTCAAACACAAAACTAGACTAAAACTGCGGGGGGAATGAGCTTAAGGATGATGGACTTTGGTTGAAACTAACTTTGAAAACTATATTAGACTTCAATATTGCCCCTGGACCTAACCTGGTCGTGGCGAACTCAGTTTTGCATCCACACATACGTCATCTTGCCATAAGACAGTGATATATGACGGAGAAATTATATTGTTCCCAGATAGACCACACTCAAATAAACAATATGGGGGACATTTTTAAGGTCGGAGAGTGTATGATGAGTTTTTCTAATTCAATCAGTGGATCTGATCACTGTCTTCTGCTCGCCACAATCTGATTTAAATTTCGTTTCATGCGTATTCCAGTATTTGCTTGCTTAAACCAAATAAAAATATGCAGAGAGATTTCAGGGACGCCTATGCGACTGCTGGGCCAACTAACTACAGATCGTGTACCATATATAATTGTGTGTGCTATCAAGGAATATTTTAAACAAGCTCTGCCTTATTTAAACCTTAGGCATTGCTTGCTATCTCTTTTAACACAAAAGCATTTCAACATATTCCATATGTTGCAAAACTAGGAGATACTTTAAATCCGGTATGCGAGCTTGAAGTAAACACCAATACCATTGTATTTAACCGGTCGTCGAACAACGTGATAAAAATGCCGCCAGTCGTTACGTTGCTCGACGACTGGTAAAAAACAATGGGATTGGTGCTTACCTCAAGCTCGCAAACTTGATATAAAGAATTGTTGCCTCCACCCGCGCAATCAATTATTGTTTAAGACTTGGAGATCACAATGAGTTTTCTGTCAGCCGTAGCGGCATTGATTTGTCCAAACTTATGTAAATTGTTCGTTCAGACCTGACATGTAAGCAGTTGCCATTCTACCAAAAAGTAAGAACACTATCAATTCTTGAAGCGTTACTCGCCATGCACTTCGGATAACTCATCAATCTGTCATGTTGCAAGCGTCGTGGCTAGCGATAAAGTGTCTCCTCGGCCTATTAATGGATTAAAATCGAAACGCTTACTTTCTATGAGATAATGGAAGTTTAAAATCTCATTATGGATCGCAAACCCGCCTCAGTCGAGTACCGCTGTCTTATTTTTCAACCTTAGTATATTAAAAGTTAAGCCGGCCTTGCACTGGTCTACTGCGGTAATCTAGAGTGGGAAATCCATTCCAAACGAGTATACAGGTTCCATTTGGGTGTCAATGTACAAAAATGTGGCATAAACAATTTTATCAACTAACATAGTACGATTTATCATGAAAGACGATTACTGTTATTTTCCTCGGTATGTTTGGCTAAGGACGATATATACGAACTAGGCCAACTGAGACTAGTTTTCGAACAGGAATAAGATGCATAGTTCAAATGCATGCCCACAGCCACACTTAATTTCGCCATCGGTATCAGCTACCAACCATAATTTTTTTTTCGAATCTTAGCTCTTTGGATTTTATTGCGAAATATTTTATGTTGAGTTGTCTAAAGATTGCGTACCGGCCAAATTTCTTATATTTCTCGAAGCCTCTTATAGTGACTCACTTTTCTGCACGCAGAGTGGTAGGTTCATTTTAACCCTTTGAGATTTGTTCTGGTGTTCGATAATTCGCATCATTGCTCTCAACATATTTAACTATATTATCGGTGCCGCATTTTTAAGATCACAACAGAACTCTCTGGAATTGAGATCAGTGGTATTCGTCAACTTGGTAATCTTAAATACGCTAATGATGCTGTTCTGATAGCAGCAAAAGTAGGTGAGCAACTGAGAGTAATTATCTGCGCTCAAGAAGTGTCTATTCGATACGATCTGAACCGGGACCCATCAAAGCCAGTAATTATGGTAAATTTTTATCCGGAGCCTAGGCTTTTGCTAAAGGGTGCCTTGCTCCTAGTCTTTAAAGAGTTCGTTTACCTAGGATCTCTTGTTATTGACCTTGTCGCAGCTGCCAATTTAATGACATGCTCTGGTGTCGCCAGTCTATTTCACTGAGCATCAAGAACAAGGTCATGAAGTCAAGCATATTGTCGGTGCTTTGTGCTGGAGAGACTTGAAAGATGATCCAATATGGGTGTAGCGTCTGGACATCTATGTAAAATGTGTTAATCCCTTGATTTTTTCCCCCAAGAAACTCCATGAAATGTGGAGCCGGCTTATCCTCCAAAAGGAGTCAGCCGCAGTAAAGTAAAGTAAAGTAAGCTTAGCGCTAGAGGAGCCATTATTTTAAAGCAAAATTTACGATCAGATAAATTCTAATCAGATGCTTCTCAATGTATCATCACAATCGAGCCTTTTTTGGAACGTCTTTTGCTTCAATTAGAGCACTTGGCAATAAAAATTACGTATTTTGTTCCCCAAGCCACCGAGGCATCTCTGGTTAGTGGTTGGAATCACAGGAGAGCTAGAACAGCAATCAATTTGTCTGATATTCGCGATATTGACCACTTGATTATTTTAAACTTTACTCTCACTAACCAGGGTAAGCGATAATAAATGATTGTCTGTTGGGTTCTAGTGAATAGTTGAATTTTGCATTATCGATATGGGCTCTTCCAGAACTTACTGCGTGGGAGATTGATTTATATACGTGCGTATGTTATCCTGAAATAATTTCTTAGGTGATTTATGGTGTGCTTTTATCTTAGCCATATCATGTAAGCTTGATCTATCTTAAGGTATAAACAATACCTACATCAGCCTTAAGTCCACAATGCAAACAAAGACAAGCTAAATAATGAATGAAACAACCTCAATCTATTTGGTTTCAATTCAAAATAAATGTACCATTTTTCTTAATCAGCATTTTATGTGTAAACTATCACACACCGTTTAATTTCTCGGCAATAAAAACTTATATTTCTTCACAACATACCAAAATAATGTATCAAGCTGCCTTCCGTATGTGATCAATCAGGGCATACTTCTACCAACTCTCCATATTTTAGCCATTCTAATTGATTTATAGCTTATCAATTTCGCACATTTGCTTGGTTTTTCCTTTCTAGACCATTTATCTTTTATCGAACAATGCAATGTCTTTTATAGTAATGTTGCTTGCAGGAAGGAGTGTTATTGCCATATATTAATGATTTTTAGATTTTTAGGGAGTCAAATGATCTGAGGACGGGCTATAATGAGGAAGAATGGTCATTGATATACATAATTAGCCCTTTTACAATATAATTAATTGTTGATCGTGCATCATCTGTTGAATCACTTTAAGAATCCTGGTCTGAACGGGACCGGATAGCTTGTATTGACATGTGAAATCGATATATGGCGCCCAAAATATAGCTGTTATTGATTATTGGTGCTGCTCAACCTTGTTTGGCGGACAATTGGCGAGAAACAATCAGAAATCAAACCAACAGACAGTCGGTGCTCGTCAATGTTCTGAATCACAGTAACAAGCACAGCAAACGGGCATATTGAGTCGAAAACCAGAAGAAAGAGTTGCCTAAAATATTAGGCTTTATTCATCATATAATGCAGATATACATGCTAAAAGACAAAGCAAAACATGTTAGTATACGAACGGTGTGAATTTAAATGTGTGTACAAATAAATATTCATATCATTCTCCTCCACTGCGATTTGTAGCGTAGCGTCAGAGTCGGAACAAGAATGTTATAGTAACAATTCAAAGAGGATTGAGAAAACATAGTATTTAAACATTTCCACTTCGTAAGTTATAAGGATGAACACGTTGTTGTTGATTGATAAGGTTTTCAAGATTCTCTGATAGGTCACGAGCATTTGAGTTATCCGTAGATTCACCATTTGCCTTAACATTATCATTATTGGTATCGTCATTATAGGAGGTTTGTTCATCAGCAATAACCGGTTCATTTTCACGGAGTCCCATATTAGTTCCAGCTTCATTCATCAGTGCGTCGGAGCCTTTTGGGGGCTAATTGACGGATAGATACTGTATCTTCTCTTCCATCAGGAAAACGAACATGCGCATAGTTAGGATTGAAATGAATTAGTTCAACTTCTTCCACAGAGGGATCATATTTAGAAACTCTAGCATTCTTCTTGAGTAAAACTTTGCCAGGAACAGTAAGCCAGGTTGGGAGTGTGGTACCAAAAGTCGACCTTCTATTGTGTCGAAAAAGACGCTCGTGAGGGGTTTCGTTGGTAGATGCGCACAATAATGAACGGATGGAATGTAATGCGTCCAGCAGCACGCATTCCCAGTTTTCAACTGAAAGCCTTTTTGATTTGAGAGCGAGAAGGATCGATTTCCATAAGGTACCATTCATTCTTTCTACCTGTCCATTTCTCTTGGGATTATAAGGAGTCGTTCTACTCGAAGCTATACCTTTTTCCCGAAGAAAATTTTGTACCTCGGTCGACATGAAGGAAGAACCTCTGAGTGAATGTACGAAGGCATCCTAAACATTGCGAATATTTGACACAGGTGAAGTATGACGGTGTGACTGCTAAGGTCAGGACAAGCAAATGCAAAGGGAAATCGAGAATATTCATCGATGACCGTCAGTAGATAACGATTACGAGTTGATCAAGGAAGAGGTCCTTTAAAATCCATAGATAACCGCTCAAACGGTTGGGTAGCTTTGATTAATTGGCCTTGAATTGCCGAAAGAAATCTGGGCTTGATTTCAGAGCACACTTCACAACTCAAGGTCATTTTTCGAATTTCATCAATAGAATATGGTAAATTACGAGATTTCACAAAGTGGAGCATACGAGAAATTCCAGGATGACAAAGAGAATCATGTATTTGTTTTAAATCCAGTCCAGTTAGAAGCGCACCAAAACAGGATCGACTTAGTGCATCTGCTGCTTTGTTATCTTTTCCGGGTCTATAGACAACATCGAAGCTGTAAGGTGATAATTCCATTTTCACTCTTCCCCGATTTTGATTGCCAAAAATAAAGGAAACAGATCTTTGATCAGTGACAAGTTTGAAATGTTTACCCAAAAGCAAATGCCTCCATTTTCGAATAGCTTCAACCACGGCATAGGCTTCTTTTTCAACAGCTGAGTGATGTTTTTCAGATGGCGTCAACGTCCGAGAGAAAAACGCCACGGGTCTTCCATCTTGGTTCAAAGTGGCAGCAATAGCTACGTCCGAAGCATCAGTTTCGACGACAAACGGAATATCACAACGAATAGAAGCTAGAGTTGCTACGGCTAATTCTTTTTTAAGATCATCGAAATTTTGTTTCACAGAGACGGGCAAAGGAAAAGTTCGATTATGAACGAGTGAGTGAACTTTATCGGAGAAGTTGGAGATCCACGGCGAATAATAAGCGAAAAATCCCACAATTCTTTGTTGCGATTGCAAATTCGACAGTGGTGGGAGATCTTGTAAAGGCTTTAATCGGTCAGGATTAGGTTTAATTTTTCCATTCGATATTTGAAAACCAAGGAGAGTAATTTCTTTAGCTGCGAAAATGCTCTTTAATTCATTTAAGGTCAATCCATATTTTTTTAGCGGCATTAAGAAATTTGTTGAGATTTGTTTCGTGTTCAAGCGTATCTCTCCCGCAAACTGTCACATTGTCCACATAGACAAATATATCTGTGAGATGTTCCTGTGCGATTATATGATCCATAGTTCTTTGGAAACATGAGACACCATTCGTCACTCCTAAGGGAATGCGACGGAATTGAAACAAGCGTCCACACGCTTCGAAAGCAGTAAATACCTTTTCATGTTCTTGGATGGGTATCTGGTGGTAAGCGCTTTTGAGATCCAAAGTGCTGAATATATGATATTTTGAAATGGTTTCAGCCATTTGGTCTATTTTCGGCAAAGGATAGGCGTCTAAGTGTGTGAATTTGTTGACCGTTTGGCTGTAGTCCACAACCATACGTTTCTTGTGATTCTCATTCGATACCACGAGAACTTGTGCTCTCCACAGGGATGTTGAAGGTTCGATAATGCCATCAGAAACTAATCTGTTTATTTCATCCTGGATAAATATTTCATCCATTCGATTGTACCTTCTTGATTTCGTAGCAATAGGCCTCCAGTTAGCAGTTAAATGGTGGAAAAGAGGCGGGGACGTAACAGATGCAGGTTTTAGTAAACAGACGGTGAATGACGATTTATGACCACCAAAAGAGATATTTACACTTTTATGCAATCCAAGGAAGTCATGACCGAGGAGTACGTCAGTACAAAGATCAGAAAGTATAGATAGCTGGATATTTTTATAAACACATGATTTGTATTGAATCGACACAAAACAATGGCCTTTGGTATGACTCGATAATGAGCTAGACGCCATGGTTATTGTTTCTCGTGAGGAGTGAATTTTCCAATTATTTTTCAAAACGAAGGCTTCTGAAACATAACTACAGGAACTTCCTGTATCAACGAGAGCAAGACAATTTGTTGTTGACTTCTAGATTTATTACACATTTGGTGAGACAATCAGGAGCAGCAGCTAATACAGTTGCAGATATGGTAGGATGAAGCGTCGAAACCACTGGGCGGTGATTCTTAGAGCGACATACCTTTTGAAAATGTCTTTGTTTCCACAACTTTTACAGAAAGCGTTTCTGGCCGGACATTTCCATCTTAAATGATAATCGTACCCACAAAAGTCATTTTTGTTTAACAGCAGCAACAAGATTATCTGTAGATTTATCGGAGGTTGATGAAGGACTGAGTGGCTGAACCGTTGCAGTGTGTGCAGAATTCAAACAGTTTTGATATGATAATGATTGCTTTTCCGCCATTTCGAGACCACGTGCTTGATCAAAAGCCGCTTGAAAATTAAGTGAGTTGTGTTCTAAGAGACGTTGTCTGATTGAATTGGACTGGATTCCATTAATGAAGGCATCGCGCAGAGCATCGTCTCGATTTTCCTCGGCCGTAGTTGGTTTGAAATTGCACTCCCTAGCTAACGATTTCAGAATCTAAACAAATTGATCCAATGTTTGTCCATTTTCTTGTTTAGTAGTCGCGAGTATATGACGAACAAAGACTTCATTTTTCGGTCTGACATAGAGATTCATTAGTTTTGATAGCATTATCATACGTATCACAGTCAACGATGTGTTCATATACGTTAGGAGAGACGTAGGAAATAAGAGTGTCTAATTTATCCGGATTCATGGATTCGACTGATTTCAGGAGACCACAGAATGTACGATACCAATTGTTCCATTGTTTTGCTGCATCTGGTGCACTAGGTTCAACATCAAATCTTTCTGGTCTGAGTAGGCGTTCCATGATTGGGTTATATGATGAATAAATTGTTCTGAATCACAGTAACAAGCACAGCAAACGTGCAGATTGAGTCGAAAACCAGAATAAAGAGTTGCCTAAAATATTAGGCTTTATTCATCATATACATGCTAAAAGACAAAGCAAAACATGTTAGTGTACGAATGGTGTGAATATAAATGTGTTTACAAATAAACAATCGTGTAACGGACGATCTAAAAGGATGACTGAATACAAAGCATCCACTTCCACTGTATATAAATGACTATGCGTTCTTTTATAGTTCACATACAACCATCAACAGAAAACCTAACAATTCCATAGTGCATCAACCGGCGCACAGTATAAAGAGGATCGCTTATGTACTGAATTATGTAAGGTGGATAAGCGAAAACAAACTATTCAAAAATTGATCTGAAATTGTGAATTCATAGTTGAGGAGACTTTATGCGAGCCCTTGGAAAAAGCAATGTCGTCGCTTAGTCATCGGAGAGTGCATAATGTCGGTGCTTGAAAATTTCATTAAGAAATCAGTTTATGTCTGACCTGTTGTGCACAAGTGACCGAGGTTCCAGAGATCAGTTGGATAAATGTGATTATTGAACCTACCCTTTTTGTACTGAAGCAAAACACGAAGTATTACATACAGTCCATCGAAAACCGTCTTTCATAGTCTTAGTTGTCCCTTTACGCCCAAAGATGTTTTACGCATTGGCTTTGAAATGTCAAGAAACATTCCGCGAGCTATAACTGTAATTAAGGTTGCGATCTTGATATAAAAACCTAATCCATAAAATAAATAAATTAGTCAGTATAAGCGAAGAATTGTATAGTGTAGAAAGTGCAATTCATCAAGTAGACCGGTTTTGTCCTTAATAGGAACTCAACAAAGTATTGGCCAGAATTTGCCGCGAACAGGATTCGAACCTGGGCACGTCTGCTTTGGAATCTGGTGCTATAAACACATTACACACAATTTTCAGTTATATACTAACTAATGTAACTGTTAATTATTTTTCTTTTAGGTGGAACTCATATGACATCTATTTAGACCCAAAGTTCCAACTACCCGCCAAATCTGTTATTCTTGAACAGACACCACACTACGTGGGGAAGTGGTATTTAAATAAACAATTGTATAATTAAACGAACATTGTTTGCGAAGGCGGTGGTAACAATTACTATGATCTTGATAAAGACACCTGACCGATTTGTCCAGTAGCCATAGAAATTCAGGCCTGACGACCAGCGGGCTCAGGCTAGTCAACCCGGGATTGGTAGCATGAACCTTGCGGGTCATAAAGGGGCACAGCAACCATCCCGTTTTATGTGAAGCCTCTAGTTTGGTCTAACTGCGCTGTAACATTTTTGTTAAATGTGTAGTGACGGAATGAGAGCAAGCGTTCCAGACGTGAAGGGCAAGTTTCGGCTGCTGAGAGAAACTTTGGCCACTGGCATCTGGGCAGATAGTGCTCATCAACCTTCGTTGGCAGACTATCTAGGAGAAGGAAATCTCCTAATACAAACCATCACTAGGTATAGGCGATCTAGTCCATATATAACCATGAAATATTCAAATTACAATGATTACATACTGCATCGGCCGTCGCGCAGTATAAAATGGGTCGCCTTATCTGTTGAGCCGCATAGGGTGGATCAGCAAAATTGGACTACTGCTGGCAACTTTATCTCCGATTCTGCCTCCTTTCCTTCCCCTTCCTTTTCTCAATCTAACAATAACACTCTTTTAGATACTATGAATATGTTTGGTTTAGATCATAACACTGAGCCAAATATCGAAAATGGTTCTAGTAGACGATCATTCATTAAACCTAGGTTAGGTTTTAACGTAGGCGCATTTAATGTGCGAACATGTGCGAAAAAAACTTAGTCAGCAAGAATCGCTTGCTCGTGCGTTGGATGAATTAGAAATCGACATATGTTGCGTATCTGAAACCAGAATACAGGACCTTACGTGCGTTACAGAACTGGTTGCACCATCCCTATCTACGCGTTATTGGCATCGAACATCTTATTCCACAGAGTTCTCTCCAGCCGGTAAATGGGGCATTTGTATAGCCCTTAGTGCACGAGCACAAGCTTGCCTAATTGAATGTATCCCTTTAAATAGTCGACTGTGTACGGCACGTTTAAATACATCTAATAAAATCAAATAAAAAAACCGTTATCATCTTTGCCTCTTCGTTGTATCTGCATTTGCTCCTACCGATTGCAGCATAAACGAAAGCAAGAACCCTTTTAATCCGAATGAAACTCCTTACTAAGTAAAGCACGAAGTTCAGATATAGTCCTAGCTATGGGTGATATGAATGCTCAAGTTGGGCGCTGAAGTAGCACAGAAATCTGTTTAGGTCCAAGAAAATTAAAAGTTAGTGGAACTTTAAATAATAGTAACTAAGATTTAATAACCGATAAAATAAGTCGTCTTGACAGTTGGGCTGAACACTTTAAAGATCAATTGCCTTGACCATCCGCGTCAGTTCCGATTCACGAAAGCATGTCTGCATCAACACTGTGGAATGTTAGTCTTGAAGAACCATCCCAGTTAGAAGTACGCGATGAAATCCTATCTCTTAAACGCCACAAAGCCGCAGGCCCCGATGATTTGCTTCCAGGGTTATTTAAGAATGGTGGCCGTATAATTTCGGGAGCATTGACCAAACATTTTCATACTATATGAAATGAGGAAACCGTACCACTTGATTGGAATGAGTCGACCATCATTCATATCTTTAAAAAGGCAACCGTAATTCGCGCGATAACCATCGTGGTATAAGTTTGACTCCAATCGTATCTAAGTTATTTGCTTCGATTAACCTACGTCGTCTTGGCATTTCATGTGAATCACATACAAAAGAAGAACAGGCGGGATTCTGCGCAGGACGAGGTTGTATAGATAATATTTTTACGTTAAGGCAAGTTCTTGTACAGATACATTTATATCACCGTCCCAAAATAGCCGTCTTTCTAGACTTCAAATGTGCATGTGATTAGTTAGATCGCAATGTTTTATTCCATATTTTATCGAAAAGCAGTTTGCCCACAAAATGTGTTAATATTATACTAGCTCACTACACAAATACTACTGGTCGCGTCAAGGTCTACAATGAATTAACGCATAACTTTACAACCAGGTGTGGTGTTCGTCAAGGTTGTCCACTTTCCTCCTATTTGTTTGATTTTGTAATCGATGCTATTATGAAAAAAACTTCCATGCATTCAGAATGCTGGAGTTGAAGTTCTCCCGGGCTATGAACTAGTCGATCTTGACTATGCGGACGATATCCTACTATTATTCGACAATCGAGATGCTGCCCAGGCCACCTTGAATAGATTAACAGACGTTGTTCTGGCTTTCGGTAGGAAATTCGCATCCTCTAAATAGGTACTGTTACAGGATCACCCACTACTCAAACGTTGCGACTGCAGAATGAAGATCTAGATATAGTCGACTGGTTTACAAATCTTGGGAGCTCTATCAATATGTCCGACGAGGTGAGAATACGAATCGCGAAAACTAGAGTAGCTTTCTCGAACCTTCGTCATTTATGGAGAAACAAGAATAATTCACTTTGCCTTAAAGGTCGTGTTTAAAATGCATCTGTACGCACAGTCTTACTACACGTTAGTGAAACTTTGCCTCTTAGAGTTGACGATTTGAGACGACCATCGTTGTTTGAGAAGTATAGAACACATTGGTAACCAACAGCGAATAACTAACGTTGACAACCGTAGACGTATTTTTGGATATGACAATAAGTGCTCGTCATTAGAAAAAAAATAAGGCTCCATCAACTTCGTTGGCTCGGTCAAGTTTTGCGTATGCTCTCATTTCGATTTCCCAGTAGAGCTCTGTTCTCTCATTCAGCACCAAATTGGCTTAAGAAACAAGGTAGGCAGATTTTGACATAGCAGAAACAATTGAAGGCACTTACATCCAAATTGGGTAGTATAGGACCCACTCGTCTGCCATGATGGGGTCCTCGTGCGCATCTTAGTTCTTGGTTTGAAACCCTTAGCTCAGTGGCGATTTTGTTGCAGATGTCTAGTAGAATAATCTTCGTAACTTTCTTTTCTTAGTAGGGCAAAGTTAGTTGCGAGGTTTGGTCTGTTTATGACGTGATACAGTAAAATCCGCAAGGAAGCTGTATTGCTGATGTGGCCTTGTCCGAACGCTAACGTAGCAATAATGGTGTAGTGAAGAGGTTTAGTTTGCCTCATTTCTGTGAGTTATTCTGATGAATTTACTCATAGTAGCTAGGTATTCCTTCTCTCTCTTAAATCGCACTAATAATTTGTCTAAATTCATTTATATACTTTTTTCACTCCTTATGGTTATATGGCACTGAAACATTAGTCACTTTTGACTTTTGTATGGCTGGACATGATTATGATGAATTAATCAGTCTGTATAAACTAAGAATTGTATTGTGTAGAAAAAGATATTCGTCCAGTAGACCGGTTTCGTCTTTATTTGGAACTCATCACGTACTAGCCAATAAGGATGTTCTCGATCTACTGGAGGAATTGCTTTTTATACATTATTTAATTCATAGTTTTTACGGACAAATGTACGTACTTAATGGGTCAGGTGTCTGTATCAAGATCGCAACCTTGATTATATTAATTGTTAGCATCGTCCCCGCAACTAATGTTCGTTTAATTGTATAAATGTCCACTTCCATATCAGTTCTCCACGTAGTGTAGCGTTTGATCAGCAAGGACAGATTTGGGATGGTTGGTTGGAATTTTGGGTCTAAATGGATGCCATATGAGCTCCACCTAAACGAAAAAACTAACCGTGTTACATTTGTTAGAATTTAACTGAAAATTGTGTGTATTGTGCTGCAAGATAGATTAGTGTTTAAGGCACCAGATTCCAAAGCAGACGTGCCCAAGGTTCGAATTCTGTCCGCGGCAAATTCTGGTAACTTCGTGATGGGCTCCCAATAAAGACGAAACTGGTCTACTGGATGAATTTCCTTTTCTACACTATAAAATTCTTAGTTTATACTGGAAAATGCATGTATTTAAAGGGTCAGGTATTTATATCAAGAACGCAAGCTTTATTATAGTAACTGTTATCACTGCCCGCGCAATCAATGTTCATTTAACTATATAAATGTTCCTTTCATGAACTAGTCTTTTATTGTGTGTGAATAGTACAATCGTGGTATCCACATTGATTATCTCCAGGTGCCGAGAAGTGACCTGATCATTTCGCCATGTCTCATTAGGGCCTATTTCACTGCAAAATGCGATTCTATAATAGCTTAAAAACCATCGCTTCTACGCTAGATTTCGCGTAGTAAAAATTTTCTGTGAATCTTAGACGGGTACGCGTCAACTCCCGAACTTTTGATTCACAAAACAAATGATTTTGAAAGGCAATCACATTTTCCTTTGATTTTGAGCGGTGTTTGAATATTATGTTAATAACGATAATTTAAAAGTCAAACTCTAGCGAGATTGCTTGAGAAATAGATGTGCAGATAAACGGACTTTGGCTTTACGTAGTGTGACAATAGTTTAAGGCCCTTCTTTTTTGCTCTTAACCTCAATCTGTGTGTGTTAAACTGAATTTTCAGCATTGCTAACTTCATCTTTCCACGAATGCAGTTGAATCGATAACTTGAGAATTTCTTTTCTTCCCTACTGAAACCAAAGCTTTTCAGCATATAGCATTTGCTGCGAATTCAAAAAGAGAAATAATCGGGTTTGTAAGCTGTGTCAGAATTTTTATGCCGCCTACGTGGTGGGCGAATAAATACGCTGGTTTAATATTGGTGTTGAGCTGAACGCAGCTTCAAAGTGCACCTATGTCTGTAAATGATACTCAAAATTCTGACCGATAACGTTCGGGTTCGTTCAGTTTCCAAAGTGAGGCTTTCTAAATGGCATCTTTTAGTTCTAAGATTCCAACTAACCATCCTAAATCTGTCGTTAAAGAACAGACACCACGCTACGTGGTAAGGTCGTACTGAATGGAACACTTATATAATTAAACGAACATTTTCTGCGCGATCTTGATATAAATACCTGACCCTTTATTTACGTACGTTTGTCAGTATAAATTAAGCATTGTATAATGTGGAAAAGACAACTTATCCAGTATACCTGTTTCGTCCTTCTGGAGAACTCATTGCGTGCTGTCAAGAATGTGCCGCGAAATGGGCTAGAATGTGAGCACGTCTGTTTTGGAATCTCTTTCTCTATCCACTGAGCCACCCTGCCACACAGTGGTTAGAGCACCAGATTCCGAAGCAGACGCGCCTTGGTTCGAGCCCTGTCTGGAACACGTTCTGAACAGTACGTAATGAGTACTCAATAAGGACGAAACCGGTCTACTGGATGAGTTGTCTTTTCTACACTTTACAATGCTTAGCTTATACTAATAAATGTATTTACGTATTGGGTCAGGTGTCTGTATCAAGATCATGACCTTGATTAAAAGTTACGCACTATAGTTGTTTTTCTGTATTTCTAATCTGGTTTTAATTTTGATGCTGTTCTTATGACAGAAAAAGTAGACCTCCAGAAAGCCATCAATTGTGCACGGTCTGTGTTTACACTTTTTGAATAGGGCAGTTATGGTCAAAGTTGATCTGGAGTTTAAAATCTTTCTAAACAGTGCCGTTCATTATATCGAGGGTCTCAGGTGACATGATGTATGTGTGTTTGCTGAGATGTATAGAAATAGTATCCTTTAATTTGCCTTCGGAAAATTTCGCAAGCCACTGAAATGACATATATTTCACTAAGCACCATTCCATAGTCAAAACAAACGTACTGTCGTTCATTCTCTATTTCGTAGGCATTTGGGAACTGCCAGCGTTTGAACAGCTATGTAAATTTATTTTTGGCTCTGGTTTGTTTAAGTCATAGATAGCTGATCGTCAGGAGGCATTATTTAAAAGTAAATTTACGAGCTGACTAGTCCTATTCGGCGACTTTTTAATGTAACATCATCGAATCCTGTTTTGGAATGTCGATTGCTATGATTGGAATGCTGTCTTGACATCGTCGCCAGGCTACTATTTGAACTGGTGGATGGTTGACCAACTATATTTTTCCGGATTATCTTATTCGCGATATAAGTTGCTTTGTCACGCTACACCGTAATCTCACTAACCAAAGTATTCTTGAAGATGTGTATAACGAAAAGCGCTTAATTTAGGAGGCCTGGTTAATTTTGCCTTTGTTGAATAGGATCTAATGAATCCAACCGTGTTGGAGATCTAAATCTCAGTTTTTTCATGTATGATGTTTGAAGATAGTTGTAAACCTGAATGACAGTAATTATTAAAGACGCTTATTTAAAATCTTCAAATAAAATCCACTTATCGTTTTAGGCAATAACGATTATCCACAGTGCCTAGGGATCAGTAAATTTTAGGTTTTTCCAAGTTTTATACTAATTATATTAAATTTCAAATTTCTTTACCCGATTCCTTGTTAATGAAACTTCCATTACGGTGATCCGAATTGGCAGCTCCGATCTGTCTTTATTACACGGACTCTATACTATTTGAGATGATTTTAAATTATATTCAAATCCAGCTTTTTTATATAATGGTTATAGGATATTACAAGCTGATTAAATTGTGAGTACATCCAATCTTGTAAACTGTAGATTCGTCGTATCCACTACTTGGGAATCAGTGAGGGAGGACAATTTTATGTTTTAAACCTATTATTTTTATTTGATATCAAAATTGAAGCCGCCCCGACAAAGACAATAACAACAACGGTTCTTGCCATGACATCAACAACGTTTAGTTCGGGTCGAAAACGTCAAGCATCATCGACATCAAAGCATGCTACTACATCAGGAAACAGCGTTTCATCAGGCCCCTCATTCAAATCGACTTGTTCTTTGGTGTCAACTACTTCATCTTCATTATCATCTTTCGGATTATCACTTTCCTGTGTGACTGGCGCGTCAGGTCTTATATCATCAGCGACTACAACCTCTGCCGTATCATCCTCCTCATCATCCGCCAATTCATCCGCAACCTCGTCCGGAAAGAAAAAGAGAAAACGCGATCTTTGGGAGTGGGACGGAGAGCCGGTTGATAAATTTGTATTCATAAAGGTACTCGTACATTGATTTTGAATATTCTATTTTTATGTTAAAGTGTAAGGCTATAAAGCTTCTTACTTTCGTAGTGCATTAACTTAAATGCTTTTTATGTAACTGCACTATTGCGCAGAATCGAGTTGGACTTGTAAACAGATTGCAAAAGCTACAGAAAACAAGTAAATTTAGTCCTACATTGACTTAATTTACTGGGATGTCTGTACAAATAACTTGAAGCTACAATGTAAGGTTTTTTCTGGATACTCAGGCGTTTAGAATGATTTTATTTATTGGAAACGTTAATCTTACTCCAAAAGCATTTATATTTATTATCCTTTACAACGTCAGTATATATTAAGCAAAGAATGTACATAGGATTTGTCATCGCATCATAAGTGTCTACTATATGTGACGATTCGCTAATATTGCTTTAATATACATACATCTCATATATCTTTCCCTTCGTAGTTTCCAAAACACGGGACCTGATATAAATCTGGTTGTGACATAACTATGCCTATTACTAGTAAGATGCTAGCCAGCCTGAAATATATATGCCAATAAGATTAGTCCTATTGGTCGTGATAAATTTGAAATATCTTTCTTGTCCTGTATGGACTAACTCGTTACTAGCTATTCTGTATTTATTAAAAAACATAGCTTAACATATTTTTATTTGAAAAACAATGTACGTACATACGAAGATACATACATATCATTACAAACTGCTACGAATGAGCATTTGAAATGTCTTCTATCTGCCTCAAAACCATGAAAATATAATAGCACTGTAAAGAAAGAAAACTAGTGATAAACGTATTTTTGGGATGTAGCCATGGTGGAAAGAACTGCCTACAAACCAAAATGAAACAAGGCGATCTAAAGCTCATTACACAGCACATTCACTATGTCATTTAATCGAGTAGGCAAGGCAACTTCAGCAATTAACTTTATTGTGGTTTCCATTGTATCGTATTATAACACTTGATTTTAGACGCTTGCAGGCCTTCAACCATCGTTGCTTGCGAAGCATAGTTGGTATATGATATCAACAACGAATAAGATATCCGTAGATCACTTGTTTGATCGGCCCAGAATGCTCCTCCTCCTTAGACAAACACAGAAAGCTCCATCAATTGCGTTGGCTCGGTCACGTATACGTTTGCCTTCTATTAGATTGTCCTTTCGAGCGTTTTTCTCTCAGCTAGCGCAAGATTGACGCAAGAAAAAATTTGACAGATTTTGAGAAATCAAAAGATGGAAAGAGTGAAAGAGAACGCGCGAGATAGAGAGCACCTATGAGTAAATTTATCAGGATAATTCACAGAAATTATGCAAACTAAACCTCTCCACAACACCATCTATTAACAAATTTATTCAAATATGACCAGAAGGATAATCCAATCTGGTGAATCTGTATGAATGGAAGGTATAATCTCCTTTGCACATTTGTTTCGTGCTTACTGGCGACTGAGCAGTAGGAGCCGGTATTAAGCCCTATCCCCATTATATATTTTGGTGAGGATTATTGGACAATTGGATGGTACAATTTCCTATATAAATGTGTAACCTTGCAGTAGTAGAACTAACTGCATATAAAGTTTTCGAAAATGCAACTTCACAACCAAATCACTATATATAATATATACACCAAACATGGGAAGGTTACCAACACTGGTAGTGGTGTCATTACGTGATATCAACACTATGGTTGCCGAGGCGGTACGTGGTACCAGCACAATGGATTTACAGGTATGCCAAAGTTCTCCAAAATTGAGAATTACAACTACTTCTGAGCACATGTTACTCCATCAAATCCATGCACTCGGGCCTTGATAGATATCATGTATCATTTTTCGCAGTAATGATGACATCATTCAATTATATATAACAGTTACTATTGTTTTAATTTCTGTGAATGATGAGGATGGGTTCTCACTTTTCTCGTCTTTCTTAAAATTTCCACTATTTTCTTGTCCGCCGAAAATGCCTAAGCACCAAATTTTGCCGAATTCCACGTTTCGGTGTCTTTTCTCGCCCCTTCGTCAGAATATTTACACAATACTCACAGAAAAAACGTGACATTTTTCACAAGAAATAAAAGAGTTTCATGGTTTTTTCTTGTATTGGGCATATGCTGCTTTGGCTTCTACCGACCACCGAGACGGTATTTTAGAACTCGTACGGAAAAAACGCTTTTTGGTGACCACCATCCCCGTGAGTTATCGTCCACAGAAACTTATCACTTATTGCACAATTCACCCGCAGTAACAATCGCCATTCCAGATGCCTGACATTTTTCTGCTCCTATAACTCGCATCACATTTAACAGCCAGTACATGGGTAACACAGTATTCAGTTTGGGCTCCAGTATCCAATTGCATAATCACAGGATGTACGTTGAAGAGATTTAAATAATTAACTTTAATATAAATCTTAGTGTGCAATAAGTTGTCTCATTCATTCCTACTCCTGAGCCATTTGATTTTGAGCAGACTGGAGAGTGCTAGGCGGATCCTCTTTCGTAGATCTCTTTTGCTAGATACCAATAGACGTCTGATTCTGGATTGCTATCCAGAATCACGTCTATTGCTTTTTTCACCTCACATTGGCGGTTTTCGCGGAGAACTATGCTGACGTTGCTACCCAGTAAGCGATGTATTGCTAAGTCCTGCTGTCATAAATTTTGATGTCTTAATATTTTACGAATGTTTATACGCCATCGACGCCGCTGCTCGTTATATACTCAGTGTAGGACGTGTAGAATTACCGGGGAGAATGCCGTATCTACACACTTTTGGTATTGGTTTCATCCATGGTGTCATTGAACCGAGTGTGTTTTCATATTTAAGGTTTTCAAGACTGGTTTTTTCTAGACCGCCATACGTACTCGGAGGAGCGCTATATTTTGTGCGATCAAGCGGCATAAACATGATGACATCATATAAAGCATGTTTTCAGCGTACACAGTTTGTTGAGTATTATTCTCATCAGGATTAATATGCATAGGCTATATAAAAAGACTGCTTTGTTGTTTCTCACTGTAATGCCTAATAAGAAAAATTACTTGCTGTCTTGATTTCTACATGGAAAACTAGAAGGCAGTCACTCTTACCAAATTAGATGAAGATATCGACAGTTGATGGAAGTTAGCCTAATGTATCAATGTCAATCTATAAGTACGAAAATACTACTGGTTGATTTTGTAATGCATGATGGCACGGAAGACATTGATCGCTACGAAGGTAAATATGCCAGATGACACCGCATCGACTGCGTGGATTAGTGTCGTGGTTAACGCACTGCTGAGGCCATTGAGTGTCAGATTTTTAGGCAGTGACGTTAACTAAGAATGCGCTCGTCATTTGGTGATCTCTGTCACAAACACGACGAAGCTTAAAAGAAAAAATAGTTTGCGAAATTGGATTAATCAAACTTAGCTGATCTGCGTCTTGACTAACGCAGTAGTGGTTCCGGTTGCTTTCTTGTGTCGTGTTCGTTACATTTAAACGTGAATTGGCGTTGCCTGTCGTGCCTCCAAATGCCGATACTAAATTGTAATTTCGAAACGGCTAATTACCAAATCCCAATTGAGATCTTCTTTTTGTAAGGGCAATATAACAGTCTGTGCTGCTTTTCGTTGGCCAATGCAATATTTGTTAAAATAAACCACGCCACACAGTCATGGTGGTTAGTATTTTGTTTATTCTTCGGGTAAGCTTGTAACCCGCCCATCAAGAGTTAATTCATTGAGAACGCCAGACGAATTTAAATTGTCGTCAGAAGCACGTTGACCATTACTGCTACTGGTTATGCCATTAGTAAATGAAGTTTTGCATAATAACTGGCAAATAGAGTGGCTGCTGAAGAATTTCATCCAAGGGAGTAAGCCATGGACTAAATCTAGCTGCCCACTACTGCGTATCAGCAGTCTCGGCCGACAAGGGAATATATAGTTTAGTATAGACACTAATTATTATCTGTTTCAATTGTCATCATACTCTATATATAAATAATAAACATGTATTGGATATACTTAATAAAAGTATGTGTATGTGAATAGAACATGTTGAAATTAGTAGCACGGTCTAATCAGAATGAAGCTTTCAAGAAGCTTATAACATTGCAGGTCCAATGTGCACGATTGTATGATAGCTACGTTGGAAGAAAAATTTATTACAGTTGATAGTATTACATGCTTGCTGTAAACGGACATAGTTTAATTATAGTTTTCTTCAAGAGTTACATGCAATGGTTGTATAAACGAACACTGATTTGTTGTTATTCAATCTAAATTCCAATAAGTCTTTTACCTAATTAAACATTGGTTACGCGGGAGGTGATAAAAATTACTTTACTTTAAACACCTTACACGTTATGTGCATAAATCTGTCAGTATAAACTAAGCATTGTATAGTGTAGAAAGGTCAATTCATCCAGTAGACCGTTTTCTTCATTAATGGAAACTCATCATTTCTGTCCGCGCCAAATTCTGAACAGTAAGTGATGAGTTACCAATAAGGACAAAACCGGTCTACTTGATGAATTACCTTTTCTACACTATACAATGCTTAGTTTATATTGACAAATGTATGCATATAATGGATCAGGTGTATATATCAAGACCGCAAACTTCATTAAAGTAAAGGCTAATACTTGTATTAACTTCTTCGTGGAAAACCAGGAAGCAATCGTTTTAGTTAAAGTAGAATATTTGTACCAATAGGTGAAGCAAATTATCCAATCTCAAAAGACTGCGCGTGCAGATGCATTGTAACACGACCTTAAAGGCAAAGTGAAATATTCGCGTTTCTCCATAAATGACGAAATTTCAAGAAAGCTACTCTAGCTTTCGCGATTCGTATTCTCACCTCGTCGGACATATTTCCTACGTTATTGATAGAGCTCCCAAGATATGTAAACCTGTCGACTGTCTAGATCTTCATTCTGCAGTCACGTTGGAGTGAGTGGTGGATGATCCTGTAACAGTATCTTACATTTAGAGGGTGCAAATTTCATACCGAAAGACGAAACAACGTCTGCTAATCTATTCAAGGTGGCCTGGGCAGCATCCCGATTGTCTAATAATAATACGATATCGTCCGCATAGTCAAGATCGACTAGTTTATCGCCCGGGAGAACTTCAACTCAAGCATCGTGGATATGCGGAAGAGTGTTTTTCATAATAGCATCGATTACAAATTAAACAAAAAGGGGGAAAGTGGACAAGCTTGACGAACACCACTGCTGCTTGTAAAGTTATGCTCTAATTATTTGTAGACCTTAACGCGACCAGAAGTATTTGTGCAGAGAGCTCGTATAATATTAACAAATTTTGTGAGTACACCGCTTTTCGACAAATTATGGAATAAAACATTGCGATCCATCGAATCGCATGCACCCTTGAAAGACGGCTATTTTGGGACGGTGATATAAATGTCTCTGTTCAAGAACTTGCCTTAACGTAAAAATATTATCTATACAACCTCGTCCTGCGCGGAATCCGGCATGTTCTTCTTATGTATGGGATTCACGTGAAGCGCTAAGACGACGTAGGATAATCGAAGCAAATAACCTAGATACGACCGGAGTCAAACTTATACCACGATAGTTATCGCACGAATTACGATTGCCTTTTTTGAAGATGGGAATGATGGTCGACTCATTCCAGTCAAGTGGTACGGTTTCCTCATTCCATATAGTATGAAAAAGTTTGGTCAACGCTCCTGAAATTATATCGCCACCATCCTTAAACAATCCCGGAAGCAGATCATCGGGGCCGGCGGCTTTGAGGCGTTTAAGAGATAGGATTGCATCGCGTACTTCTAACTGGGATGGTTCTTCAAGACTAACATTCCACACTGTTGATGCAGACATGCTTACGGGAATCGAAACTGACGCGGATTGCCAGGAAAATTTATCTTTAGAGTGTTCAGCCCACCTGTCTAGACGACTTATTTTATCGGTTATTATATCGTAGTTACTATTATTTAAAGTTCAACTAACTTTTAATTTTCTTGGACCTGTTGCGCGAATAAGATGGAACAATCAGCGACTATTACCTGACGCGAAAGCTACTTCCATTTCTTCAGCCTTTCTGGTCCAAAAGTTTCTGAGATCCACTTTTAGACTGTGCATAAGTTGGCGCCTTATATTGGGACGGGTATGATTATGAGTCGAGACAGGTGGAATTTGGCGCTTTATTTCGAGTATCTCCATAGGTTTTACAGAGAGCCAATGATTATTTCTACGGGGCCTGTAATGCTACATACAGTAGTACCTGCATTGTGTATAGTGTAACTTGGACCAAAGTGTATTCGATTTTTCGCCATCTAGACCAATTAAATTGGACTTTAGAATATTTTCTTAATTTTGTCGGAAGGACGGTTGTTCGAGTTTGCCTACATCAATTTGGGGCTTATTCTTAATTATTTTCCCGGAAAGTTTTAGTGCAAATCTACAACGGATAAGTCCATGGTCCGAGTCGACATAATTATTCCAAAAAAAACAACCATCTTGGGTGCAACCACGCCATCTATATCTAATTGCTACATGATCTATTTGAGTCCACCGTTGTCCGGATACTGGAGGACGCCATGTAGCACAACGTTTAGCATTACGCCTGAATTTTGTACGACTTAAATATAGCTTACGTTCAGCACAGCTATCCAAAAGCCGTTCATCATTATCGTTGCGCGTCGAGCTTAAAGTGGATCTTCCACCTAAACAGAAATTCTGTCTTACTTAAGCGCCCAACTTGAGCATTCATGTCTTCCATAACTAGGACTATATCTGAACTTCGTGCTTTACTTAGTAAGGAGTTTCATTCGGATTAAAAAAGGTTCTTGCTTTCGTTTCTGCTGCAATCGGTAGGAGCATATGTAGATACAACGAAGAGGCAAAGATGAAAGCGGTTTTTTGCTTTGATTTTGGTAGATGTATTTAAACTTGCCGCACACAGTCGACTATTTAAAGGGATTATTCAATTTAGCAAGCTTCGGCTCACGCGCTAAAGGGCAATACCAACGCCCATTTACCGGCTTGAGAGAACTCTGTGGAACCAAATTATCGAAGCCAATAACGCGTAGATAAGGATGGTGCAACCAGTTTTTTAATGCATGTAGGATCCTGTATTCTGGTTTTAGATACGCAACATGTCGATTTATAATTTATCCAACGTACGAGCAAGAGATTCTTGTTGTCCAAGATGTTTTAATGCTCGCGCATTAAATGCGTCTAAGTTAAAACCTAACACAATTTTAATGAATGATCGTCTACTAGAACCATTTTCGATATTTGGCAACCTGATGTTGGGCCGTGTTATGATCTAAACTAACCATATTCATAGTAATTACCTGATCTGCCTTTTGACTAACGCAGCTTTCGTTGTTCCAGTAGTTTTCTTTTTGTAAAATATTTCGGCCACACTTACCGTAGGCTTTCATCGATTGCATTTCGTTTCAGAAGTTTAAAAAACGAAACAAATGAAGCAAGCGCGTTATTTCTAGCCATAATATTTATATTTATATTTCAGACTGGCCTTTCATTAGATATTCGCGTGTCACATGTGTGTTTGTGTGCATTTTTCATAACTGTTGTTTTCATATAACTAAATTAGACCAGAGTGGCTGAATAATAATTTATCAATTGCATGCGTTAACTATTCGTTTTACACACTCAATGTAAATGACGTAACTGAGATGGCCCCGCTTTTAGGTGGGGGAGACCCATAATTCAGAAACACTCGTCATAAAAAAATGCCATGAGTGATAAAACTAGAAGTCCAAAAGACCAATGCACATGTTCATAGTATCTAAAAGAGTTTTATTTGTAGATTGAGAAAATGAAGGGGACGGAAAGGAGGCAGAATTTGAGATAAAGTTGCCTGCAGTAGCCCGATTTCGCTTATCCACCCTGCGCGGCTCAGCAGATAAGGCGACAATTTTTATAATGTGCGATGACCGATGCAGTATGTAATCATTGTAAGTTGTATATTTCACGGTTACATATATTGACCGCAAAAGAACACTAGGTCGCCCATTCCTAGTGATTGTATTTTGGGTTTTCCTTATCCTAGATAGTCTGCCAACCAAGGCTGATGAGCACTATCTGCCCAGATGCCAGTTGCCAAAGTTTATTTCAGCAGCCGAAACTTGCCCTTCACGTCTGGAACGCTTGCTCTCATTCCGTCACTACACATTTAACAAAAAAAGTTACAGCGCAGTTAGACCAAACTCGAGGCTTCACATGAAACGGAATGATGACTGTGTCCCTTTATGAATCGGCAAGGTTCATGCTACAAATTCCGGGTTGAATAGCTTTAGCCCGCCGGGCGTCAGGCGGGAATTCCTATAGCTACCGGCCTATTTTTGTGATTACTGGCTACTTACAATATGTTACTAGCACTGCCCTTCTAAATTAGTCACAGTGATTTGGAGCGTACTGTCAGTTTACACTTAATAGTTGCCTTTAATCACGTAGTGCGTAATCGAAGTTGCACATTTTTATACTGACTGGCATTTATTCCTGGTCCTTTATGAATATAGTACATAAATTATCTTGTAAAGGTTGAACAGAAAAATGCATCAAATTGTTTTCTAAAAGCTATCCGATACGCCTTGTACAATATACCAATTTATTTTTCCACTTTTCGAATGAAGTTATTCCCTAAAGATGCTGGGTAATTATTTTAACGCACTGCTAATTTTACATACCTAATATCGCGTTATAAATATTCAAGTTTATTGTGTCTTTATATTCTTTATCAATAGCCGGATAGCCCTCCTGTGTTGCGTCGTTGTTTTCCAGCAATTCGGCATCGAACGGATGGAATGATCGTTAGAGAACGGGAAAATGTTTTGCTCTGCAGTGGACCCGACCGTAGTACTGCTCCACATGTTGCCAAAGTTACTGCAATTTATGAGGATCCAACTAACGGTGAGGATAACTAATTTAATACATTGTAGCTCATACTTTTTATATATACCGTGTGTGTGTACACCTAATAGTAATTACCTGTACGTTAAATTAGTATGTACCAAATTTTGTGCTTTTGAATTAATAACTAAAATATCTCAGAATTAATGTCTCCCGATGAATGTCTATTTAGCAGGACATTCCATTGTGTATCCTTGGTTAAATAATTTCTTATTAGTTAACTTATTCTGATGAATATTTTCACACATTCGACCATTGCACTTCGTGTTTTGTTATTTAACTATTATCTCGGCAAAATCATTCATTTTCAGTCCTATCGGAATCCTTAATCATATAAATTAAATGGCTGGAGGCACTCCTATTGTGATTTCTACCACATTTCATGTTCCTCACAAAATAAAAAGTAAACCAGGTCTTCGGTTCGTGTCGCCTTTTAAAATACAATAGTAGTGACCAGGGATAAAGTGTTTCTTTGTATTCAGCGGGTTAAGGTGATTAACATCCAGTGAAAAATTGTCTTGTGACAAGAATTTTATCGTATGTATGCTATGTATCCAGCCGACCTTCAAAGTTCCTTTTGTAACCTATAAAAATGTGCAGAAACTCCTTCGGTATTCTTAATCTAGATTATATAAGATGTTCTATTGAATTGTGAATAATTTTTTGCTCCTTATGAATGCCTTCTGACACTCAGTTTACGGAATACGAAGGCATACGTCTTAAAAATTCATTTCAGCAATGGCAGCTATTTGAGATAATCTATATTTCTATGATATAAAAAAGAATCAGCTCTCGAAATTGTTGCTCCATTGTGCATTTCTGGATGACTACTGTCATCTCATTTTCTGAGCCGAGTAAATATATATAGTGCTAGAGCGAAACCCGCAATTAGAGTTTGATTAATGCCTGATGAATTCCTGTTATAACGTAAAAGAATATAAATTCCTCGCTCATTTATATTATAGCGGGACCTACGCTAATGAAACGTACGACTTGACGCCATATTTGTCCTCGTGTGCTGATTAAACCTAAAGGTATTTTCATTAAGATATGTATTTTTTATGATTATACGTGAGTTGCTTAATAACACTGAATCAATCATTCCTAGTGAGGATATTTTGTATTCAGCTCTTCCTCTTCTGGACAATCTTGAAACCACAACTAATGTGCACTAACTGTCCAGGTTTCATGGATCGAAGTTACTTTCAGCAGTCGACACTTGTCCTTCTTGATCTCAGTCCGTCACTACTCATAATACGGAACATTACTGTGTAGTTAAACCATACTCGAAGCTGTATGTGAGACGAAATGATGGCTGTATCTTATTAGACCCTACTAGGTTCATGATACCAGTATCGGTCGTCATTCTGGAAATTTCTATGGCTACGGGCTGTATGTGAAAATGATACAGCTAGATATTTGCTTTCTGCTTTATTTGCATGCGTCTGAGCCTGTCTGGAGAGCTATAAATTAATAGTTGTTCTAGATTGGCAACGTGTTCACGCCTATTCTCAACCACTTTGTGCTTAAAAATAATTCATTACTCCGGCCTCTGGCATTAAATGGCTTTTTGATATTCCTCTGTAGAAACATACACCGTGGATGAAAATATGTCTGAAAATGGCATGAGACTCCAATATTACCTGATCTGGTCGCGGTGAGTTCAATTTTCCAGCACCATTGGCGGCATAGCTATGTAAGCCATACGGGCGAGTCTAAATCTAAATTTTTATAAGCGGACGATGATTGCCAAGTACGTGTGAGTGTTTCACGGGTTATCTATACAATTATTCAATATTTGGTCATTGACTTGGTACCACAATCCGTTTGAAATTGTGCTTTAAGCGACTTCATGTATTCTGTTCGAATCTCCGACACCTTATGAACGCCTATGCTTATGTCCGTCCACATTTAATTACAATCAACTGCTTTCCAAATAGCGTAATGAACGTTATGTCTGCATTCGATTAACGGTTTTCTTTTCGTCTTTCTGTATAACATACGCGCCATGAAAATTTATGATACTAATACGAGATTATCCATTATTCACGTCAATTCTGTGACTTGAAAGTGGAGATTTTGAATTAGTTGATTGTTTCACATAACTTGGCAGCGAGTTTTCATTTCGCCTTCATGGTCTTGAATGCAATGCATCTGTGCACGCACTAGTCAAACTTGGTTCTTTAGAGTCGAACATCTTAGACGCTTGCAGGCATTCGGCGTCCGTTGTTTGCAGATCAAACCACCGTACGTTGTCACCCGCGAACTAACAGCGCTGACATCCGCACACGTATTTTTGGTTTCACTAACAAGTGCTCATCAATACAATATCGAATGATGTTTAGCTGTTACATTGTCTCAATAACGTTTTAGTTGTCTTCACTTTGAATGCCAAAAGGCCACTATTCTCTCGACCAGCACTATATTGCTGTAAGGCACAAGCTAGGCAAATTTTTGTATGGCAATAACATCTGAAGTGGGCTAGTATGTCTATAAGGATGGGGTTCATGGGCGCACTCCTATGCAGTATGGCATTGGATAATACTGGATTAACTTAAAGAATGGTCGTCTTATTTGCTCAGTTGTGTAGGGTGGATAAGCGAAAATCTTTTCTATTCTCAATCTTACAATGACACGCTTTTAACGTCAGCGCATTTATTTTGCGAACCTTGGAAAAACCTGGACAACAAAAAACTCTCGTACATTCTTAGTATTACTTAAAAATTGATATATGTTGCGTATCTGAGACTAGAATAAAGGATTTTCTGTTTCCACGAAGCTTACTCAAGCCGGCACATCGAGCGTCGGTATTTTCCTTAAGTGGCAATTTGAAGCTTGTTTAGCTATAAACTGCTTACTTTGTGCGGTACAAGTAAATATATCAAAGCCAGAAACCTTAACCAACGTTACCTTTTCGTCCTACCTGCATATGCGACAACAAGGGTTCATTTAATTCAGACCTAAGCTCGTTACTAAGTAGAGCAAGTCGTTCATATATAGATATTGTTATGTATGAAATGAATGCTCAAATTAAATTCTATTTAAGTGAAAGATATACTTTAAGATCGGTGTGAAAGACTGTTGAATAACGGCGCGAAACATAGATTATGCTTAAGTTGCACAACACTAGACGTAGTGTAGGTCACTACGCCTCATGATGTCCTCCAGCCCCCGGCCAACGGTGGGCTCAAATATATTAATTACTGATGGCGTGGTTGCATTCAGGATTGTCGTTCCATACAGAACACTTGATTCAGCTTGGACTATGCACTTATCCGATATAGTTTTGCACTCAACTTTTTCGTAAAAATAAACTTCGAATAGATATTAGCGAAATCGAAAAACCGTCTTTTTTCTAAAGTCAAAATTAACTGGCCTTGATGGCGAAAATTCGAATTTAATTTTGACGAAGATAAATCCCATTAAGCACAATGCAAGAATAACTGTATGTCGCAGTGTAGGCTCGCGTATAAACAAAAATTGTGTCTCTGTAAGATCAATGAAAATTCTCTAAACTAAGTGTCAAATTTTAGTTACCTCAGTTTATAATGATACTCGTTGTGTTGTAACATGTCAACTTAAGTGCAGCCTAAAAATTGATCCCGAATCATTTTTGACAAGAATGACCAAACAGGTGGAGAAGCGTTTGTATCAAATAATTGCCCATGTTTGTTCCAACTTATTCGAGAAACGGACCGAAGAAAATTAAATTTTGCTTAACTAATATTCAATAAAATAAGTCGTCATGATAGGTTGGTTGAACAGTTTAAAGATAAAGTTTTTTTGACATCTGTATCAGTATCAACTACGTTGAACGTTAATCTCGAACATCAATCAAAGTTAGATATGTGGAATGCAATCCTATCTTTTAAATGTCGTCAAATATGCTCACCCCGATAATTGGATTCCGAGTTTATTTAAGGATGATGGAGATTTGACTAACAAGCCTGATGTCGGACAGGACAAGGTTGTACATATAATGTTTTTACATTAAGACAAGGCCTTGAACGGTGATATATATACTGCGCCATCGTCATCCTAGTCCTCAAAGGTGCAATTTATTCATGGGATCGCAATTTTAGTCGAAAATTATTATACTAACGAAATTTGTAAATATTGTATTCTACACAAACACTTCTGATCGATTTAAGATCTACAACGAATTAACGCACAACTTTAATACCAGCAATGGTGCTTGTTAAGGCTGTTTACTTTTCACAATTTTGTTTAATTTTGTAAAACATGATGTTATGAACAACACTCTTTCATGATGTTGGTTTCGAAGTTCTCCCAGGCGGTAAACTAGTCGATCTTGACTATGTAGGGGATATCGTACTATTATTTGACAATCGAGATGCTGCTCAGGCCACCCTGAATAGATTAGCAGACGTTCCATCTCTTGGTATGAAATTCTCACCCTAAAAATATAAGATAATTTTACAGGATCACCCACCACTCACTGCAACTCTGCGATTGCAGAATGAAGATCTAGACATAGTTTACGGGTTTACTTATCTTGAGAGATCTATTAATAACTTAGGGAATATGTCTGAGGATGTGAGAAAGAGAATCGCGAAAGCTCGATTGGCTTTCTCGAACCTTCGCCATTTATGGAGAAGCGCGATTATTTCACTTTGCCTTAAAGGCCATGTTTACAATGTATCTGTACGCGCAGTTTTGTTATACGCTTGTGAAACTTGGCCTCTTAGAGTTGATTATAGACGCTTGCAGGCATTCGACCATCTTTTTTTGAAAAGCATAGTACATGTTGGTTAACAACAACGAATAACCAACGTTAATATCCGTAGACGTATTTTTGGATCCGCCAACAAGTGTTCCTCGTTAGAAAAACAAATAAGGCTCCATCAACTTCGTTGGCTTGATCATGTTTTGCGTATGTCCTCATTTCGAATACCCGGTAGCCTTTTTTCTCTCATCCGGCACCAGATTGGTGTAAGAAAAAAGGCGGGCAGATTTTGACAGACAGAAACAGTTGAAGTTACATCCAAATTGGATAGTATAGGACCCACTCGTTTGCCAGGATGGGGTCCACGTGTGCATCATAGTTCCTGGTTGGAAACCCTTCGCGATATGGCATCGAATCGAGATCAGTGACGATCTTGTTGCAGATGTCTAGAAGATTTATCTTCGTAACTTTCTTTTCTTGGTAGGGAAAAGTTAGCTGCGCGGTTTGGTTTGTTTGGGGCGTGTTACAGTGATAGCCGCAAGGAAGCTGTATCAGTGATGTTGCCTTGCCCTGATTCTGACTTGGCTATAATGTTGTTGTGTGGAGGTTTAGTTTGCCTCATTCTGAGAGTTATCTTGATAAATCTACTTAAAGTAACTAGGTTCTCTTTCGTAAATCTCACAAATATTTTGTGTCTATTTTGTCGTTATTTATATTTTTCGCTTTTTATGCTTATATGGCACCGAAAAATCAGTCATTTTTTGGCTTTTATATGGCTGTGCATGATGGTGATATTGATGGGTGGAAGATTAGTCGACCTTGATTATGCAGACGATATTTTTTAATACATTGGCAGTTGAGATTCTGCTGTGGCCACCTTCAATAGACTAGCAATTGTTGTTCCTTCTTTCGATATGAAATTCCTTCCCTCTAAATGTAGGATACCTATACATGATCTCCGACAACTCACTCTAACTCTGCGATTGCAATTTGTAGGTTTACATACCTTGGAAGTCTTATCAATAATTCATGAAATATGTCGTGCGAGATGAGTATGAGAAACGAAATAGCTGGAGTAACTGTCTCTAACTTTAGCAACTTGAAAAGAATCGTGAATATTTCAATCTACCTTAAAGTTCGTGTTTACACTTCATCCTTACGTGCAGTTTTATTGTATTCTAGTGAGACTTGAGACTGTAGCTGGTTATAGACGTTTACAGGCATTGAACCACCGTTGTTTGAGAAGCAACAACAACGAATAATGAACGATGACATCCGTACACATTTTTGGATATGTCAACAAGTGCTCCGCGTTAGAAAGAATAAGACTCCATCAGCTGCGTTGGCTCGGTTGCGTTTTGCTTATGCTTACAATTCCATTTCCTAGTGGAGTATTATTATCTCACCCAGCGCCAGCTTGACGTAAGAAACAAGGTGGACAGCTTTTGACAGCACATACAGTTAATCAACTAAATCCAAATATGGGACTCACTCGTCTTCCAGGATGGTGTTTACGTACGCATTTCAGTTCTTGATTGGAAGCCCTGCACGTTATGGCATCGAATCGAGCTCATTGGCGATCTTGTTACAAATTTCTCTTAGATTTATCTTCATAATACTCTTTTTCTAGTTGGTCAGGGTTAGCTACCCTATGCAGTTCTGCTTATTTCGTGATGTAGTGAAAACCACAATGAAGTTGCATTACTGATGTTACTTTTCCTTAAAGATGACTAAGCCATAATCGCGTTGTGTAGATACGTAGCTTGCTTCACTTCTATGTTTTATCTAGGTAAATATCCCTATATTAACTATATTACACACTTAATATATCATTGTCATTTAATAGCGTATGCCTAAATTTTTAGTTTTGTTATTATTATTATTATCATAAATTTTTTAACATTCTTCTTATTTATGTGTGATTTTCATTATGGTTACATAGCAATGAAAAGTTTATTATTAATTACTTGTGTTGCTGTTTATGATGAACTTTATGGTCTTATGATTTGTCACGCTTATTTTTGCGTTGCAAAGAAAACAAGTCCGCTTGCCTTTAAGTTGACTTCGGTTTTCTACTTTAAGGAATGTGATATTGCTGTAAGCTTTATAAATCTTATTTGTTCGATATAGTAATAGCTGGACTACATTAAAGTTCTACAAAAATTATCAATTTTCTTAAATAGTAAATTTTAAAACAATTTTGAAGCACCTCCAAAAGTAAAAATTAACATATAGTGAATAATCTCCAAGTAATTATCAATAAATTAATTTAACAAGAAAGAGGCATTGAGTATCAGTTCTTTAGTGTTCTTCTCTGGATTCTCAATGGAACTAGGGAACTGTGTGACAAAATATGGCTTTATGCAATTAATATGATAAATTGAGTCCTCATTTCATACTTATTCTGTATAAAATTCCAGATCCCAATTTTTGTTGATATATATTATAATGCGGTGGCAAAAATCAGATGCATCTGATGAAGATCTACGGTAATGTAGATCGAAATATTATAAAAAGAAATTTACTGGAACAATGAAAGCTGGGTGGTCAAAACGCAGATCAGGTAATTTCAATTAATTCAGTACCGCACAAAAAGCATTCCTTCAACGGGCGATTTGTTGAAGGAGTTGTGTTGCGCACCTGAATAGTGAAATTACCTGATCGTTTTGATACACAGCTTTATTGTTCAATATTCTTTTGCAATATATTTCGATCTACATTACCGTAGGTCTTCATTAGTTGCATTTCACGAAAAAAATGAAGCAAGCGAGTTATTTCCTCTAGTTCTTATATTTATGTACCTCAGACTGACCTTTCATTAGATATTCGCGTGTCACATGTGTGTGTGTGTGTGTTCATTTTATAACCGTTGTTTTCATCATAACTAATTTGACCAGAGTGGTTGAATAATAATTTATCAATTGCATGCGATAACTATTCGTTTTACACACTCAATATAAATGACGTAACTGAGATGGAGAGACCCGTAATTCAGAAACACTTGTCATAAAAAACATGCCATGAGTGATAAGACCAGAAGTCCGAACGACTAATGCACATGTTAATTTACAATTCAAACCACTAAGTTATACTCAAGATAGATAAGTTAATAACAGTTATTGGCGCACGCCACGCATGTGCATGTGTATGTGTATGCATAACTAGAAAAAACTTGGTTAAATTATTTTGATACACATGTACGTACATCTAAATGAAACTGCAGTCAATAGACATTAATTTACCCTTTGCACGCGTCAGACAAATTATTACTTATAAATATTGTATTATTCGAATATTTCCAATGGGTGGGGTGGGGGTGTAAAACAGAAAATTAAGGTTGAAATCACTATTTGTTTTAAAATCAAATGAATAGTTAGAGATGAAATTTGAAGGCTATATTCATAATTGTTTATTCATTTCTTGAATAAAAGCCCACTAATTAGTCAATCTTAATCTGATGTTCTTAATCTTTTACTGGAGCTAGCTTCAGTTACCAATTCATGCAATCGCCTTTTCCTTCCATTAGCTAGTGCAGTATTCCAAATCGGACCTAAAGATTTTTCAACAGCTGTTTCATTCATAATATCATCTCTAGATTTAATTTCTATAGATTCCCTAATCAATCTCGTCACCCTATTACGACTACATATTGCTATGCGTTTGCATTCCTCCCAGTTGATAGTATGCCCAGTCTCCATTACAGGACGAGCAAGATCTGATTTAGCAATATGTCCATACTTACACGCAGTTTTATGTTCACCTCTTCTTACTTTGATTGGACGCATGGTCTCACCAACATACTTGAGACTACAATCATTGCATAGATCTCATACACTCCTGCAGTGTCTAAGGGTTCAATCTTTTCTTTTTGGTTACGTGGTACGTCGAGTGTCAACCATGTCTCGATGGCCGATCGTACATGGGCTAACGGGGCTATGGCGGTGGTGTCACCAGGGCGTGGTGGATTTCCGACCGGCAGTCGGATCTCCTATAAAATACCACATGAGCCCGACGACGGCACCATGACTCGGCGTGTGTTCCCCGCCACAAAAGGGTTCAACAGCCACAGGATTACATGGACTCCTGGACAGTACCCCGTACTTCCGAATGGCGAATGAGCTCTCAGCAGCCACCGGCAACCATGCAACTTACTGCTGCCTTGCAGACTGCGCTTGGATGTGCAAAGGCTAGAGGTGCGTCCTCGATCAAAAAGCCGAGTGGTGAGGGGACACCACTTGTACCAAATTCCCAAGAAACTCCATGAAATGTCACTGGAGCCGGCTTATCCTCCAAAAGGAGTCAGCCGCAGTAAAGTAAATGAAATGAAAGTATAGTGCCTAGTGTAAGGGGCTGTTTTAAAACGGTCCTTATAGTGTATTTTAAAGCTATTGATTTCACTTTCCTACTTAATATAGAGTCCGGTAATACCATGACCTTCCGTTCTTCCTTATCCTTATCCGCTTTTGTGTATCTCACACTAGGATTAAATTTCTTCACCATGTCCCTCATTGTTGTATCTATTAAATGAGGAGGGTAGCCATTAGTCTTAAATATATCGTGTAGTCTGTCTAATTCTAACTTCCTATGCTTTATATCTGTTAATTTGAGACTTCTTAATGTTAATGACTTTAAGATACCGACTTTCATACGAAACGGGTGATTGGACTTGAAATTAAGAATTTGTTTTCAAACATTTTAACTCTTATTACTTTTACCTAACGACCATACTGTAGAATCATATTCCATAGTTTTATCAGCCCTCCGCATTTCTTCGCTTACACTGTCGCACTCTGGATATGATTTTTAATCCGGGAACTGAGTATTACGCTCATTTAGCGCTTGAAAATTGGCTAATTTATAATCTCATACTATTGGAAAGGATTCAGAAAATTTCGGCTGCATGATCATGCATAAAAAAGAACCGTAATCCATCTCATATTTTACAAAAATGGTGAATTTACTTACTATTCCAGAAGGTGTGTGTGTGTGTGTGTTTGTATGTGTGCGTGTAGTTTAAATTTATAATTAAGTTATGTCTCGAAGTAGAAACTTACTATACGCACTCGCAAGTAAACTAAATGCGATGAAACACGTTGTTGAAATATTTAAGCATGTCATTTGCTTCAAAATATTCATTTATAATTATGGCGTCATCAACGTTCCTCAGATATTTATGGCAGAACAATACCTAAGCCTTTTTGGATTCATTATTTAATTTTTTTGTGTCGCAATTCCTGAAATACTTTGTCCTCCCTCTCTGTAAAATTGAATCGCTCGTGTAGTTTGGCTTTAAATAGGGAGCAAAATTCATCTTGTGAAATTCCTGATGTGACATCGTCATATAGACTCTAGTGCGGCTTTTGTTTTTATGCTCGTCTACTGGTTCTCAACGTTAGGCTATCAACTATGCGAATTCTAATGAGATCCCTAACGCCATACGTCGTCTTAAAGAAGCCAGATTTTGCCGCAAACAGGCGGCCAGGTTGTACGGTATTCCGGAAGTAGACGAAGTAGTTTGAACGATCAACAAGCAGCCATTGAGATCAACAAAGCCAATAGTCAATAATCCGCGGTACAAAATGAGAAGATAACTAAAAGCAATCCTGTACAAATTGAAATTTCAGTGTTCGCGATACTTTTGACTTTGTAAATAATGTAGAATCGTGCAATATCAAGAGTAAAAGAATGATTTCTTTCGATGTCAAAAATCTATTTTCAAGCACCCTTCATTCCCAGTACCTAAATGCGATCTAGAGATTCTTAAGGTTTTCAATGAAATTTCGAATGCCACTATTGCACGCAGTTCGATGTGATGGCGATGAACAGTCCGTTTGGATGTCTAAAAGCTGACGTTTACATGTTCTATCTGGTAAAATCAAAGCTTCCTCAACTTTTACTATAATCAAGGTTGTAAACTTGATATATACACTTGAAACGTTAAGTACATACATTTGTCAGTATAAACTAAGAATTGTATCGTGTAAAAAGGCAATTCATACAGTAGACCGGTTTCGTCCTTATTGGGAACTCATGTACTGACCAGAATTTGCCGCGGACAGGACTCGAACCTGGACACGTCTTGTGCTCTAACCACTGCGACAGGATAGCTCAGTGGTTAGAGCACCAGATTCTAGACATTTGGAGGTTCGGGTCTGTCGCGACAAATTATGTATGATGAGTTAATAAGGACAGTACAGTGAATTGCCTTTTCTACACTATACAATTCTTAGTTTATACTGACATATGTAAGTAATTAATGTGTCAAGTTTTTATATCAAGACCGCAACCTTGATTATAATAATTGTTATCACCACCCTCGCTACCAATGTTCGTTTAATTAGACCATTTGACTGTATGCACAAATGCTACATGACGAAGTCGGTTCAATTGATAGAATCGAGAATCATTTATTGTGAACTTAAAATTAAGTCTACATACGTCGGTTTTTCTTATTCGTTGTAAATTAGTAAATAATTTCAGTAGCAGACCATCAGAACTTCTAGTTTCATGTCACTTAAAATGTACGATTGCATTTCTAATTTTTAGCTCTGGCGGCGATAGGAGTTTACATTTTCGCGTTGTTGGTAAATATATCGTTTCGGTGAACAGGACTGGTTTCAAGTAAAGGAATGGTCTTTCAAGTTTTATCTTCACTGTTTAGGATGACATGTTTTAATGGTTACAAAATTATTCTTAACATCTGTTACTGTATGGCTGAATTTATTTTTTAAAATCCGTTTTACGATTAATTTAAAACAACCTTCACCTCTCATTAAATGCAAACGCGTTTTCGAAGTCAAAAATTATTACAAATAACGATTCTATATCGGCTTTGGGGCTGTGTTTATGTTTGCGTCTAATAAACTCGCGAGCCAAGCTAGTAGAAGATTTGCACTTTGTTTCTCCACATTAATTAAAGATTAGATGACTTATTCAACATACGGAAACATCCGTCTAGTGCATAACAGATCTCAACTTCCTCCATGGTACGTTTGGTTTTTTATCATCAAAACCATTTCGTTTCGTATTTCTGAAATATTTATTTCTTTTGGACGAAAATATGTCGCGCTGGCTTATATCTTTTTCGTGGCTTATTCATAATTAGCTTTCCGGCATAGATTATACGTCCACAACAGATGAATGTCGTTTGAGAGTGGTTCGGAAGCGAGTAAGGTAACTGGATATAGCATTGACATCCATGACTAATGACTCCATGATCTATTTGACTTCATATTTGCCCAGGTGCCTTCGAACACCATGTAACGCATCGCCTTATATTACGGCTGAAGTTTATGTTCTGCTGTATCTGTCCCCTTAATGATATTCGCCGTCACCGGAAAACAAAACCATGACTATATTTGAAAAATAAGCCCTTATTAGTGAATTGTAATCAGATTAGAAACCGTCCTTGCTTGCATGTGAAATGTATTCGGGGCTAGCGTATCCAGAAGCGACGAGTAGGAAACATCTCATTGTTTCTAACATAGATTAAGTTGGCGTCTTTAATCGGCTATTTTTAGACTAATTGAGTTATAGAAGTATCAGAACGTGAAAAAAGAAAAATATAGATCCCCACTGTTCAGCTTCAGATAAATATATAATACCAGCGATTCAAGGCTTAATTTCTACCAGCCCGGCTTACAATCACACTTTCAGATCTATTAGACGCCAACATGAGCAAATTCTGAATGCGCATCCTCAATCTTTGTGGACTAAAAAAGCTGTAAAAGTAGGGAAACATCAAATACCAGCCGCATCTGTGCTGCTGGTCCGATAACACTAGACAAGCTAATTACACAAATCTTGTTATCGCATCAGGATCGGTAATGAACTAGTACAGCCCTTTGCTACAGGCGGCTGCGCACGAAAAGGATCAACAATTTTTCTATTTTTTCAAATATCCTATAAAATATTATTACATGACTTCATTAGTTTGTTCTTAAAAACTTGTGATGGTGAGTGAACTGAGGATGACGGCCACGATTTGCTGCCGAAATTTCTTCAAGAAACAAAACGACTAGAATTCAGCCTGGTTTAGTAAAAAAACAGGTTAGATAACAATGTCATAACATTCGAAAATTAATTTATACTAAATATAAATTTAATAACAACGAAAAACTGATAATTGGAAACGATAAATGTTAAAGGCGAGTAGTTTATGTGGAGAAGGATTGGGTTTGGGTAGAGATACTTGCCTAGGAAAGGACCATAAACAAGGCAAACTTGAAATCTGCAAAACTCAATTTCAGATATGTCAACCTATGGAGCAGTCAATAATACAGCTTCTTCGTAATTTTCATTGTATCGATTCATAGACAAAAGCAAACATCGCTGTTTACCTAACTAAGATAAAAAATTAAGAAGATACTGCTAGAATTTTTTTAGAATCGCCACTGATTCAGATTTGATGCCAAAAATAATGACGGCCACGTAGTGTCCATCCTGTTAGATGAATGGGGCTTATAATATTACCTGATCTGAGTTTTGACTAACAGTCTAAATTCCAGTTATTTTGTTTCTTCAATATATTTCGACCTCCACTGGCGGATGTTTTTAGTTGACCCATCATCACAAATTAAAAAAAAACAATCTAATTAGGCAAGCGCGATATTTCTCTAGACTTATTATGTATACTTCAGACTGTGTCACGTGTGTGAATATCCAAAACTTGTTCTCATCCAACTAAGTGAGCCCAGAGTGGCTGAATATAAATTTACATACATTAAATTATTCATTACATAAATTCCGTTTGAAATGACGTAACTGAGGTAGCCCTCACATTTTCTGGTGGGGGGGGGACCAATAAATCGGAAACTCATCATAACCACATGCCATTGAAATTGATAAAATTGGAAATACGAACGAGCCATGCATGTGGGACATGTCATTCAATCCACTCAATTTTCACTCTGGATAGGCTTGTTAAATACCAATTGTTGCCATATCATTAATAAGCCGCACGCTACGCATGTGCATGTTTATGTGTATACATAGTAAAAAATGGATCAGCTAAATATAATTAATACACATTTTTATCCATCTAAATGAAACTGCAGTAAATAGACTAATTTACTTTTTGCACGCGTCAGACTAATTATTTGTTCTTAACGTTTGAAATGCTGTATTTTTAGACTGATCTCAATAGGTAGGGTGGAGGAGAAAGAAAAAGAAACTTTATATTCAATAAAATAAAAAAAGCTTAATTAAGATATCAGACAAAATAGGTTACGGCTTATCTACAAATTTTTGAAAATTATTTAAAGAATAAGCAATATAAGGAACGAAGATAGAATCCCTTTAATTAGCGTTCAACTCACTGAGTTTTAATATCAAAGGAACACCTAAGGTTGAAATTTTTTCTCAATAATTGATTAGTAAGGCAAGAGGAAAATATTTGTTTCATTAAAATATGTTTAAAACATTGCGTAATTCCTAAATGTTTTAAATTTAAATTGCCATTTCATTTAAATGATAAAGGTAGATCTCGATTTTTAACATAATGAATACATTGATTAGCGATTTAGAGAAACGCAAATATGAACTAATTAGAGAGAAAACTAAAATAAGATCTTTGTTACTTTCCTTCTTGCACGCGGATGACTTTAAATGTATAGAGGATTTTACTGGTGGCGCACGTAATAAGGAGATAAAAAGATTCACATCAAGCATGATAGAAAGTTAGGAAATTCGGGCATCTATAGACATACCACAGTTAGGACATGTCCTGTTGTAACTAATCGAGTGGTAAACCTCTCTAAAATAAATCTTAATGAGAAACAGCTGGAAATGCTTAATCGTGGTCTGAATACAGCTATCCAAATTGAGAAATCACCAAAAAATGAGATAATTACTGAGGCTGTTAAAATAGCACAATTCCTCTCAGACAAGGATAAAGTTAGGTTTGAATTAGACGTAGCCGCAGCTGTGCTAACGTACACAGAGGAAAAATATAAACCAAATTATGAAATAAAAAGTCTCAGGAAAGAGTTAATAGCAAACAGTGTAATATGTTTGAAAGCAGACAAAGGAGGAGCGACGGTTCTGATGAGTCAATCTGACTATAATGATAAAATGTATGAACAACTAGACAATATAGAGGTATACACTAAAATTAATAAAGATCCTACGGATAAGCTACAAGGAGAAGTTAAATTATTGGTCAATAATATGATTGCTGAAGGAGAATTAGATCAAGCGCATGGTAACGCTCTCATACAAAGAGATACAGTCGCTCCTAGAGTGTACGGTTTAGTAAAGATACATAAACCAGGCAACCCTTTGAGAATTATTGTTAATGTCCAACACTCTCCAACATATAAAATGTCTAAGTTTCTATGTCATAGAATAAAGAAATATTCGTACTTCTTAGACAATACTTTGATGAATTCATACCATTTGGTTGAGATTGTAGATAAATGTGAGCTTAATGAAAACGATAGATTGGCGAGTTTAGATGTGGTGTCAATGTACACCAATATACCAGTACCTAAAGCACTAGACTATTTTCAGCGTTTCCTTGTTGATCATCCAGTAATATTGGAAGGAAGCAAAATGACGATAAGACACGTCATGGAGATGATGTACGTATGTATGTCCTCCACTTATTTTAAATTTAGGAATGCATTTTATAAGCAGATTAGAGGTGTTCCAATGGGGCAACCACTATCGGTTCCAATAGCTAATATCTTCATGCATTACATGGAGAAGACTCTTAGATATAACGCCCCTAAATCCTAAATTGTATGTACGATATTTGGATGATATATTAGTTATTTCGAATCACGGGGAGGATCAACTGATAAATTTCTTAAACATAGCAAATCAGGTGAGCGAGCTTAAATTTACAATTGAAAATGAATCATGTGGCGAATTACCATTTCTGGATGTCAAGTTAATTAGAAATGGTACAAAACTAGAACGGGATGTTTATAGGAAGGATACTTACTCAGGTATCCTTCTTAATTTCGATTCAAATCATCCATATAGAATGAAAATCGGTATCTTAAAATCGATGATAATAAGAAGCTTAAGATTAACAGATAAAAAACATAGAGAGATTGAATTAGGGAGACTGCGAGAAATATTCAGTGCTAATGGGTATCCTCTAAAGTTAATTGAAGCAACTATAATGAGCGTTATAAGTAAATTTAATCATGACTGGAAGTACGTGAAGTCAAATAAATCAAAAGATGACCGGAGGGTAATGGTTATACCTGACTCTAAACTAAGAAGAAAATCAAAATGTTTGCATCAAAATACAATATACGTACTATTTTAAAACAGACCCTTACCCTAGGTATTAAACTTCCCAACCAAAAGCAAAAAATAGAACCGTTAGACACATCAGGAGTATATGAAATTCCATGTAACGACTGTAACTTGATGTATGTGGGTGAAACCATGCGCCCGATTAAGGTTAGAAGAGGGGAACATAAAACCGCATGCAAGTATGCCCATGTTAATAGATCAGATCTTGCACGCCATACAGTAGAGACAGGACACACAATTAATTGGGATGGGTGCGGACGTATATCAATTTGTAACCGTAACAGATCGACTAAACTGATTAGAGAATCCATCGAAATTAAATCGAGAAATGACATAATGAATGAAACAGCCGTAGAAAAATCACTAGGTCCTATTTGGAATACAGCACTAAATAATGGTAGAAAACGAAGATTGCACGAATCAGAATCAGAATCAGAAACTCGCTCAAGTAAAAGAATAAGAACACTGGACTGATATTAACTTACAGAGGTGGAGATTGATTAATTCAATATCGCCTAATTTATTTTGATTATCTTATTATTTCATCCTTGATTACTTGTTATCTTATTTTATCTGTTATCTTATGTTCTGTTGTTAGTGTAGCGCCTTTAACATTATTTATCTATACATGATGGCAAGGTTTATTTTTATTTTATTTATTTTCTTGGCACTATTACTAGTATCTTCTTTATCAGGCAATTTTAATTTCTTTTACGGACCGTTTAATTTAACTTTCTACCCTATTGAAACACTATCCGTTTCTAATTTAATTTTGCTACCTATTAATTATTTACTCTATTCATAGTATCTTGCCCCCTTCTCACCGAAATGCCACTCGTAATTACTTCATTTAGAAAAGTAAGTGTAAAATAGGTCTGACGTGTGCAGTTAGGAAATGACAGTTATCATTTTAGTTTTACTTGTATGACCGTTACACGTGCCTGTAATTACATGTAACAGATTAGCTCTCAGTTTTAAGTAAACGCTCACGCACATACACACAAACACGCTTATCCAGTGAATAGTCAGATGTTGCCAAATCGCTGTAATTTCACTGGGATGAGTGTACACGTGCATTAACTGATTACTCCTCAATTCAAAACAAACGAGAACACATACACACAGGCATGACGTACGCTTATCTAGTGAGTTGTCAGTAATTGTCATTAAATCACTGTAATCTCATTGCGAAGAGTGTATACATGTAGACATATACACAAACCAATTTAACATACACTTTCTTAGCATTTTTTAAATAAACGTTATGTTTAAGATATCTAACAACAAGTATAAATGAGGCAGTTTAAACTAATATTTCCACTTGACATACTGATTGTCAACTTAGTGGGTGATGTGTTTGGCATTGAAAAAGATTTCCGTACCCGGAAATCGAAATATATGCAAAAATCATCATGATGACAGTGGATTCAAATATTTCGGTACGCAATCCGAAAATCAGGTAAATTGTTTAGCCCACCAATAAGCCAGTTTCAATCCGATGTCCTTAATATCTTATTGGAGCTAGCTCCAGATTCCGATTCATGCAATCGTCTTTTCCTATCATTAGTTAATGCTGTATTCCACAGCGACTTATCAACAGCTGTTTTCTTCATAATATCAACCCATTATCTAATCAATCTCGTCGTCCTGTTACGAATACATAATGCTATTCATCTGTAATCATCCCAGTTAATAGTGTGTCCGGTCTCGACTTCATGATGGTCAAGATAAGATTTAGTAACATGTCAAAACTTACATGCACTTCTATGTTTGCCTCTACTTGCCTTTATTGGGCGCCTGATCTCACTAACATATATGACATTACAATCATTGCATGGGAGTTCATACGTTCCTTAGATTTCGAGGGGATCAATCTTTTCATTTGTGTTAGAGAAAATAATGCCTATGGTATGTGATTTTTTTGAAACTGTCCTTATATTATATTTTAATGCTAATGATTTTACTTTTCTACTTAATTTAAAGTCCGATAGTACCATGATCTTCCTTCTTTTATCAAATTAGTATTACATTTTCCTACAACATCGATCATTTTGATATAATTCAATGAAGAGGATAACCATTAGCTTTGAATATATCGTGCAGTCTACCTAATTCTAAATTCCTATGCTTTATGTCCGTTACTCAAAGGCTCCGTAGTGACAATGACCTCAAGATACCGGTTTTCATATATTACAGGTGATTGGAATTGCAATTAAGGAGGATTCTTGAGTAAATATCCTTCCAAAAAACCTCTTTCTAATTTCGGACCATTTCTAATTAACTTGACATTCAAAAATGATAATTCCTCTGATGGTTTCCATTCAAGAATTAATTGAAGTTCGCTCATTTTATTCGTTAAATTTAATAAATTTACTATTAATTCACCATGGTTCCAGATCATTAATTTCATCCAAGAAAAGTAGATACATTTTTGGCTTCAGTGTAGTTTTATCCAAATGATGATTCTACAAATAATGCTTATAGATGGGATCGAAAGAGGTTGTCCCCGTTGGACACCTCGAATTTGTTTCTAAATTTTTTTCCTAAATTTAAAATAGATAGAGGACATACATATATGCATCATCTCCATGATGTGTCGAATCGTCATTTTATTTCCTTCTAATATTAAAGGGTGATCACCTATGAAACGTCGAAAACAATCCATAGCTTCGTTTACCGGTATATTCGTGTACACATATATTAAATCTAAGGTTACTAATCTATCATCTTCGTCTAGTACACATTTACGAACAATGTATTGTCTAAGAAATATAATATTCTCTTATTCTATGACTCACAAACTTAGAAATTTTTTATTCTGAGGAGTGTTGGACATTGACACTAATTCTTAATGTATTACCAGGTTTTTGCACTTTAACAAAACATGCCCTCCGGGTGCAACTGTATCCCTTTGTATGATCGTGTTACCATGCGCCGAATCCAATCCCTCACTACCATTCATATTATAGAAAAATACTTTTATTTTCTTTTGTAACTTATGCGTTGTATCTTTATATACTTCCGCATTACTTAACTGTTCTAAAATATTATTATAATCATATTGACTCATCAGAACTGTAGCCCCTCCTTTATCCGCTTTTAGACATAAAATGATTCGATATTGACTCCTTTCTGAGACGTTGAATTTCATATTTTGACTGAAGTTTATCCTCTCGATGTGTTAAAACTATTCAGGCAACGTCTGATACAAATTTCACCGTATCCTTATGCACCGTTTTGACATCCTCTGTTATTAACTCAATCCTAAAAGATCTTCATTATGAATGGTCATGTTTAAACCACGGTTAAAGAGTTCAACTTGATTCCTCTTAAGATTTAGTGTTGATAGATTTAAATTCCTTTGAATTACGAGAGGCTGTCATATCTTCAATTTAGCTCTGAAAGGGTATCATCAAATGAAGTACAATTTTGGATATCAAGTTAATTATAAATAGTCTGAAATTAAAAAGAGATATTTAGGAAGGATACTTGTACGAGAATCCTTCTTAATTGCAAGTTCAATCACCTGTATCATATGAAATTTGGAATCTTAAATTCATTAACATTAAGAAGCCTTAGATTAACAGATATAAAACATAGAAAGTTGGAATTAGATAGACTGTACGATATTATCAAGACTAAATGTTATCTTTATTTAAAAAATGCAACAATGATGGACGACATAAGAAAATATAATACTAATTTGAGGTATAGTGTATAAAAGGAAGGAAGTGCGAAATATCATAGTTCAATCAGACTCCAAATTAAGCAGAAAAGTAAAAACAATAGATTTAAAATACAATATAAGGATCGTTTTTAAACAGTTATTTACAATAGGCATTAGATTCCTCAACCAAAAAGAAAAGTTTTAACTCTTAGCAGCATCTGCAGTGTATGGACTCTCGTGCAATGATTGTATGTTGGCAAGACCATACGCCCAATCAATGTAATAAGGGTCATACATAGAACTGCATTTAAGTTTGGACATGTTGCTAAACCAGATACTTCCCGTCAAGTAGTGGACACACTATGACGTGGGATGATTGGAAACGCATAGCAATATGTAGCGCTAAAAGGTCACGAAATTAAATCTGGGAGTGATATTTTGAATGAAAAGCTACTGAAAAATCGTTAGGTTCGATTTGGAATATATCATTAGCTAATGGTAGGAAAAGACGATTGAATGAATCAGAATCTGAAACTATTTCCAGTAAAAGATTAAGGACATTGGATTAAGACTGGATTATTACTTAATTAATGGTTAATCTATTATTTATAATATAGTCATTCTTAATTTAACCCTTATCTGCTTTGTGCAATCCCTACATATTGAGTTCACTTTAGTACTGCAGCATTTCAAGCGTTAAACGTGCAAAGGGTATATTAATATCTATTAACTGCAGCTTCATTTAGTTGGATGTACATGTGTATTAACTATATCTAACTGAATATTTTTTAGTTGTGGATACAAATACAGAAGCACATTTGTAACATGCGCCTATATAATGATATTTCAACAATTGATATTAAACAAGCCTCAGTGGATTGAATGACATTTCACACATGCGTGATTTGTTCGGATTTCTAATTTTATTAATTACAATGGAATGTGGTTATAATGAGTTTCTGATTTATTGATCTCTCTCCCCGCACCCGAAAATGTGAGGGCGATCTCAGATACGTTATTTCACATGGAGTGTATAAAACAAATAATGTAACGCATGTAAATGGTAAATTCATATTCATCCTATCTAGGCTCACAGACACGAACACACGAGAAACACAACTATCCAGTGGGAGTTCAGTCTGATGTATAAATGATTTGACTACAGAAATATCGTGCTTGCGTCATTAGTTTATTTTTTAAAACTTGTGATGATGGGTCAACTTAATGAAGACATCCGCGAATGGACGTCGAAATATACTACCTAGTAACACTTATTGTTAAATGTGTAGTCGTGCCAGACGCGAAGGGCAAGTCTCAGCTGCTAAAGGAATCTTTAGTTGCTGGCATCCTTGAAGACTGTGTCATTAGCCATGGTCAGCAGACTATCTAATAGAAGGAAAAGTCCAAATACAAACCATGCTCATTAGGAATGGGGGAGCAAGTGTTCTTTTACCGTCAACATATAACCATGAACGATATAAATTTTTATGACGTGATACTGTGAAATCCACAAGGAAGCTGTATTGTTTGATGTTGCCTTGCCTTAAAGCTGACTTGGCCATACCGATGTTATATTGAGGTGTAGTTTACCTCACTTATGTGTGTTATCTAGATAAATATACTCATAGTAACTAGGTACTCTCTCTCTCTCTCTCTCTCGTAAATCTCAATAAAAATTATTGTTTTTGTCGTAATTTAAAATATTTTTTTGTTTTATTTGTTTCGCTTCTAATAGTTATTTGGCACTGAAACGTTAATTACTATTGGTTTCTGTATGGCTGTGCATGATGATGATGATTATAGCGAAATATATTGAGGAAAAAACAACTGGAATTCAGCCTGTGTTAGTCAAAAGGCAGATTAGGTAATTTAGATTAATCCAGTCTCGATCTTTTTTCATTTTTAATGGTCTTATACTATCCCATTTAATTGAAGTTGAATTCAGCTGATTCTGCCACGTGAAATATGCCGACCTGGTTCCGTAGGCAAATCTTGCGTCTTCTCAGAAAGTACTGCTTCATTGGGAATTCTAATTTTAGGCATACGTGAAACGTGATCGACCGGAGCAACTGATGGAGCCTCATTTTTTAGTCTAACAAAAACACTTCTGCGGATGTCAATATTGCTCTTTCGTTGCTGGTGACAAATAAGGGCTATGCCTATCAAACAGCAGGGGTCAAATTGCTGTAACAATCAAAGAAAATTAAAAATTAGTGAAACTATAAATGATAGTAGCAATCATTTAATAATCGATTAAATAAGTCGTCTTGACAGGTGGGCTGAACACTTCAAAGATCAATTTTCTTGGGCACCCGCGTCAGTTCCGATTCCGAAAAGCATGTCTGCATCAACAGTGTGGAATGCTTGTCTTGAAGAACCATCCCAGTTAGAAGTACGCGATTTAATCTTATCTCTTAAACTCTACAAAGCGGCAGGCCCCGATGATTTACTTCCAGGGTTATTTAAGGATGGTGACCATATAATTTCAGGAGCGTTGACCAAACCTTTTCATACTATATGGAATGAGGAAACCGTACCTGTTTATTGGAATAAGTCGACCATCATTTCCATCTTCAAAAAAGGCAATCGATATTCGTGCGATAATCATCGTGGTACAAGCTTCACTCCGGTCGTATCTAGGTTATTTGCTTCGATTCACCTACGTCGCCTTAGCGCCTTACGTGAATCACTTACAAGAGCAAAACAGGCCAGGATCCGCGCAGGACGAGGTCTTATAGATAATAGTTTAACGTTAAGGCAAGCTCTTAAACAGAGATACTTATATCACCGTCCCCCAAGAGCCGTCTTTCTAGACTTCAAGGTTGCATGTGATTCGGTGGATCGCAATGTTTTATTCCATATCTTGTCGAAAAGCGGTGTGCCCACAAAATTTTTTAATATTATACGAGCTCTCTACACAAATACTTCTGGTCGCGTTAAGGTCTACAACAAATTAACGCATAACTTTACAACCAGCAGTGGTGTTCGCCAAGGTTGTCCACTTTCCCCATTTTTGTTTAATTTTGCAATCGATGCTATTATGAACAACACTCTCCCACACAGTCAGAACGCTGGGAGATAAACTAGTCGATCTTGACTATGCGGACGATATCGTACTATTATTCGACAATCAGCATGCTGCCCAGACCACCTTAAATAGATTAACAGACGCTGTTCCGTCTTTCGGTATGAAATTCACACCCAAATGTAAGATACTGTTACAGGATCACCCACCACTCACTCCAACGTTGCGACTGCAGAATGAAGATCTAGACATAGTCGACAGGTTTACATATCTTGGGAGCTCTATCAATAACGTAGGCAATATGTCAGACGAGGTGAGAATACGGATCGCGAAAGCTAGAGTAGCTTTCTCGAACCTTCGTCATTTATTGAGAAACGCCAATATTTCACTTTGCCTTAAAGGTCGTGTTTACAATGCATCTGTACGCGCAGTCTTACTATACGCTAGTGAAACTTGACCTCTTAGAGTTGATGATTTGAGACGCTTACAGGCATTCGATCATCGTTGTTTGAGAAGTATAGCACATTTATTATAGTCAAGGTTGCGGTCTTGACATGTAACATTGTCAGTAAACTAAGAAGTAAGTGTAGAAGGCATCATCTGTAGAGCCGGACTTTCAGTCCTACAACCATCAGCACTTGCCGCGGACAGGATATTCCTGGCACGTCTGCTTCGGAATCTGGTGCTCTAACCACTGAGCACCAGATTCCGAAGCAGACGTGCCCAGGTTCGTATCCTGTCCGCGGCAAATTCTGGCCAGTACTTGATGAGTTCCCAATAAGGACGAAACCGGTCTACTGGATGAATTGCCTTTTTACACTATACAATTCTTAGCTTATGCTGACATATGTAAGTAATTAATGGGTCAGGTGCTTATATCAAGACCGCAACCTTGATTATAATAATTGTTATCACCACCCGCGCAACCAATGTTCGTTTAAGTATAGCACATGTTGGTTACCAACAACGAATAACTAACGTTGACATCCGTAGACGTATTTTTGGATCTGAAAATAAGTGCTCGTCTTTAGAAAAGCAAATAAGGCTCCATCAACTTCGTTAGCT
>JAQBSW010003245.1:0-86538 GCA_029291075.1 Eudiplozoon nipponicum
CTTCGTTCAGTTACATATTAATATTACCTCAAAACGTGGAAACTCAGCGCAAATAAAAATTAACCGGATATCTAAAGCAGAAAAAGGGCAGACAAAATCATATATATCGATCATAAAACCCTTCCCATAAATATATACATAGTCCACATGCACACCAACTTATATACATATACCTATACAAAAATAAAAATATCAAATTTATAAATACATGACATGCCACAGACCTTATATAAATACGCTTTATTACTAACATATATCACATATATACATAAAGCGCAAAGAAGATAATTTGTACATGCCGATTACCTGAGCATATAAAACGCATATCTATTTGTGCCTTGTTTTAAGCAAATCAACAAATGCAAAATGGAAAAATATATGCCATATCATATATCAATGACGGTAATATTGGTGATACCCCACATACCCATAAAAAACAAACATATGTATTTACATATGTATGTACATACATACATAAACAAATAGCTACGTACAAGAATAAATACATACACACATACATACATCTTTTTATGCATACGTACATATATACACAAATACATAGATACACATATGCATTAAAACATACATTCATTAATATATATATATGTATATATATATATATATATATATATATATATATATATACACATATATATATTTATACCTCTATGCACAAATACATACAAACTTACATACATAAAGTTACATACAAACATACATGCATAAATGCATACATAAATGCATATAAACATGCATGCAACCTACATACGTGCTCATACGTATGGTTTGTCCTTTAAGTAATATTTGCACTAATTTGTTACTAAGTGCATAATTCCTCATACGCATTTGCATACATTTTAGTTCCCTGCTTAAAATAAAACAGCATAGGACATTCAGATTTTTCGTTTTAGCATTAAGAATTTTTTTAAATATATATATTGGTACACCCATCTATCCATATATACGTCTATCACGTCACATTTAATAAGTGACTAGATTATTAGTATATACATGAAAAATAATTGGTTATATGTATATGAATGTATATATATATATATATATACATATATAGTTCACACTGTTTGACTCTGTTTTATATATATATATATATATATATATATATATATATATATATATAAAGATCAATTGCCAATTCTCTCCAAATCATTCATAGTCTACAAATTCTCATGTATGTTCGGTAGCACATATATCGGACGTACGAAGAAGCAATTGATAAGCAGAATCCAGCAACATTTGCCACAGAAATTGATTAACAAAGGCTTGGCATCGTCAGGAAAATCAGCTATTTCCGATCATATATTGGCAACGGGGCACCCTGGAAATTCGACCAATTTCACAATTCTACACAGCAAAATCAGAAAAATTATTATTTATTTATGAAGCCCTTTATATAAAACAATAAGCACCTGACCTTAATATTCAAAAGTTTCATCAACATGATATTCTAATCGACTGGCCAAGAATAACAAATTTCAACAACAATCTACTAGTATCCAGGCAAGACCAAACAGGGCCTCGACTAGAATCAACAAACATTCAATCGGATCGGCAACAAACTGAAGTGGAAATAACAGAGGCGCAGTCCACACTGGCGCTGTTACCATGTGGAAATTATAAATTTGCGCAACAAGGTGAAACGATCAACTACACTGGGAAAAATAGCACTCGTACATGTAACAGTGAACAATGCGCACAAATGGTTAATTCTCAAGCCATCAAAACAATAATGACCAGATCTCAGACATCACTTTGCAATACTGCGAGAATGACCTTTACATGCAAACACGCATACACACAAACACAAACGCATACACACTTACCAACTAGCCAAAACAAGAAACAATTAAAACGTGTCAGATTTGTTACCACTAGCATAATCAATTGAAAACCCAAAATGTATAAATATGTATGATTGTATAAGAGATGATTAGTATTCACGAGAATATATATATATATATATATATATATATATATATATATATATATATAGATTTATATGTATTTTAGATATTTATATATGGTGTAAAGTAACTAACCTATATATATATATATATATATATATATATATATATATATATATATATATATCTATATATATTGTTAGAGTGAGTTTCATGTGCGCTCGGCATATGCATACATTTAGTTTAGTTACTGAGAGAAATTGATGAGTTAAAAAAAAATATATATAAATAGAACGGTTTCGGAACGAGGTAACCACATTTGCTTAAATCTGCTGTTGTGAGTATTTTTCTGTGTACAGTGGCCTGAGGATTGTGCTAGAAATAACACGCCGTAAAGTCGTCGCCAGTAAACAAAGATTGTGTAGCACCGCATTTCCAATGGTTAGTATGAACGATGGAGACGCCTTCGGAAGACAGGGACGAATACGTAACCAGCCTGTTCGAAGACTAAAAAAAGATGGATACCAGGAAATGATGATCAATCGCAACTCGCGGTAAGTCAACATATGAAGCTCGCACTGCGCAACACCCCTTCAAAACATATTTGCACACACGCATATTACTTTGATTTTATTTATTTAACTACTTACTGCCTATTTTCAGAATGTTTTACGCACGATATGCCTAATAGCTTTCGATATTTTGTTAACTCTGGCACCTCGAGTCTTTGCTTAGTCAAATCTAAACTCCTATGCATGAGAAGAATGAATTTTCCTTTGATTATGCCACCCGACGGCAAAGGGTTGCAAGATTAATTATAAATTTATAATTTACCTTGACTTAGATGAACTCAAGACCGGAAACTACTATCTGCCTGGAGCATCAACAAACGCATACACATCTTTTTTAGCGAGCACAGCTTCGCTGCATGTGGACCTGAGACTGCAGTTTCGATACATGAGATGTCTGAAAACTCGTGTCTAAAGAATTTCAATGGCTCCTGGGTATCACGACTAAATTCATCCGACGATAGTGAGCACTTTACGAGCAAAGGCTCACGAAGCAGCATGCAGTCTACTCGGTAACCAGAGTGTTGCATATCTTGAAATCCATTGTGTAGGCGCCATCTACCGACTCGGCAGTCATAGTGTTGTTAAAATGTACAGGCTCGGTATATATATTATATATCATTAGTTGGCCTTGCAGTCGCATTGTCGCAGACTTTATATGAAGTTAGCTTCACTACTGCAGGTTTACACATTCGTCTAGGAGATTGTACCGTCCTATTTGGAAATGGGGACGAATCGGATCTTTGCGAAATTGTTAGAGCAAAGTGAATAACCACGAAAGCAAATCCTGGAGACGCAAAACATGTCGCGTTTTGTTTGGGCATGGAGTAATTGTTTTATCTTCTATGTTTATATGTATGTATATATATGTATATATATATATCAGACCAGAAAATAAAGCAGTCTTCCTGAAAATCCCATTTAGGGAGGATGCAATGTCCCCAATAGCAGAAAAGAAAGTTGAATTGGCATTAACAGGCACAATTCATGCAGCTTAACTACGAGTTTTATTTGAGGTAACACATTAGCCATTACCAGCAATCAAAGAGAAACGGCCGAAAATGTCGACATTAAATATTATTTACCAATATACATGGGCAAGTTGTCGATCAACTTGCGTAGGCCGATCGACCAGACGAATTTATACGAACTCCGCAGATTCTTAATGTGCTATATGGGCCGGACTGGCTGATGATTAAAGAAACCAATTCTCGAGCACTTTAGACTAAACGAAGTTGTTAGAGTGAAATGAGGATACACACATGCCACAAATGGTTTTTTTCTGTGAGTATGGTGTCAACCTTGAAGATGGAACTGGAAATGAAGTCCCGAAAATCTGGAAAAAAAGTGGAAAATCTTGTTCCATCGTCATTTTCAGACAAGCAGCTGATGGAGGGCTTCAAAATGAAGGGACAAGTGAGAACCCATCAATCAATGCCAAAAATCGGTGCACTTGGCATTAAAGATGATCATGGAAGGTCGAAATGCGTCAGTGTTTGCGACTGGCGGTAGTTTTGTTGTGTAGATCGACGAATGGTTAACTACATTGGGATTGATGTTTACTTCAAACTCGCAAACATAATTTAAAGAAAAGAAGTTCGTGAACGTTTTGAACATAAATTTGTGAATTGATTGTGTCTGTATGTGCGCTTGTGCGTGCCTTAACACACATTTTCACTACTACTTGTTTGTTGTTGTGTAATAAATTTATTTAAATTTAATTAATCTGCCGTTATTTTCAATAATAAACAATATGAAGTACGAGATACAACAGTTGAGTTTAGTTCTGACGAAAAGAAAACTGTCCTTTTTAACTGTGTTGTATATATAATATAGTAAGCTACAAAATATTATTCACCTCTCATTTCAAACTTTAAATGCACAGAAATGGCTAAACTAAACTTTATACAAATCTTGTTAGGCGATTTATAGTTCCACCAACCTTTAATGACATTACGTGCTCAGGTTCGTTGATCTGACTTCCAAGAGAAGTAAACACTGCTGGGGATATTGCAGATTCCACATTGTTCTCGGTTGACGAATGTCTAACTTGTCGAATATATAAGTTGTCAGTTCGATCACGCCCACTCAATTTTGCAGAGCATTCGGGCGCCAAATCAGAAGAAATCGAGAAATTGTTGGCATTTTCTTCAGAAATGACTGTACCTTCTATAGGTAGACCTAACATGTGCAAGATACCGTCAACTTTAATTTTGTTTTCAGCTGCTAACTTACAAAGGGTACGCACGTCCGCAAGCATTGTCTCACGAGCGGATTCCTCATCATGCGCATGTTTTAACCTAACTTCACAGGCCGCCAACACGTTTGCATAACACTGACTAGACTTCTGATCCTCCTGAATTCGCGACTCATTCGCTTTCAAATTTTCCTGACTAATAAATTCTTCTTTGTGTTTCATGTCGAACAACTTTTCTCTCATATTTTTATTTTCACATTCCAATCGATCTACTGCCGCAATCAGCGTCATCTCACGATTGTAAAAATCATCTAATTCTTTTTTGTGCAGCTGCTTCAACGTTGACACCTCATTGTCATTCTGCTCAACAAATTCTTTCGTGAAAGTCTCCAGTGTAGATGTACGCTGCTCTGCTTCGCTCAGTTTCTTTAGTACAACATTTCTCAATCGATCTAGGTCTTCAATTAATAATTTTTTGGCCTGTTCACATGTTAATAGGTCCGCTTTCAGTATGCCTAAATCAGAAATCAAACTCGCTTCGTTAGCCTTCGAATCAGTCAGCTGTTGTTTTAGATTTGCGCATTCTAATAACAAATTTGTTATTTTCTCTTCAATATTCGATGAATTTAAAGCTACCAGATCATTGTCTTGATGTTCCATGCTTTCGCTATTTGCTAGCAGGGTATTTTGAATATGAAGCATGTTGTCGTTTTCCACTTCTTTAGTCAGATTTGTATTACGAATGCCTTGTGTAAGCATATCATCAATTTGTTTTAAAATCCTTATTCTACTCTCCAATTTGATTTCCTTTTCCGACGATATTGCACGGAGTTCATCCAGTTTTCCAAGAAGCATATCCTCAGTCATCAGTGGGCTATCAATCGACGCGGTGTGATCAGATATAATTCTTTGTGAAGCATAAGGTGCAGCGTTATACAGTTTTTCCATTATGGACATCTCAAGACGTAACAGATACTGGCACTGCAAATCCCTTGCAGTAGCACCTTCTAGTGAACTCTTTAGGCTATATACTTCTTCTTTCAGAGCGTTTATGTCGTCGCCTCTTTTCGAGTTTTCCTGGATAACATTGACGAAAACATTATACACTTTTGAAAATTTGCATTCGAGGTCATCAGCCTTAAGATTTAACCATTCAACTGTTGGCATCTCGTCAAGGCAATCAACGCAGTCGGTCCTTAGTTGAGACACTATCCTTTCGACGAACTGCCAAAGCAATGTACTCTGCACAATCATCTTGGCATAAGTGTTTGCATCTTCATAATTGCTGATGGTTGATGTAACGTTGTAAGAGTGATCGGTAATTCCCTCAAGAGCATTTTGAAGCTCGTTTAGCACAGATATGTGTGCTTCATTATCAGCATAAGTGTCATCATGGAAACTTTCATATGTCTTCACTTCTGTATAGTTATAGAATTGGAGACTATCCACTGCTGGTAGGAGAATATTTTCATTTAAATATTCATCAACATTAGTCGTACTTGGCATCTGAAACATGGAGTGTTAAAAGTGAAGGCAAATAAAATGTTAGCAATCTTTCAACCGTAAGTAGTGAAAATTCATTTTGACCATACAAATTAATAAGACATTTGGTGTGTCCAACGAAATATGTTTCTGTTACACATCATTATCATCATCATGCACAGCCATACAAAAGCCAAAAGTGACTAATGTTTCACTGCCATATAACCATAAGAAGCGAACATTGTAATTCGTATTGTTCATGGTTATATGTGGACTGTAAAATAACACTAGGTCGCCAATTCCTAAGGAGTTTCCTTCTCCTAGATAGTTTGCTAACCGAGGCTGATGAGCACTATCTGCACATTCGCTTCGTGCTTACTGGCGACTCATCAGTAGGAGTCGGTATTACACCTTTTAACCACTATATATTTGGGTGAGAAATGTGGGATACTAGGACGGTACAATCTCCTAGACGAATGTGTAAACCTGCAATAGTGAAGCTAACATCATATAGTCTACGACAATGCGACTTCAACGCTAACTCACACTATATAATATATATATACCGAGTCGGTTGCTAGTGTGCGTAGTATCCTTTACAGACTCGGTATATATATTATATTGAGTGAGTTAGCGATTCTTCTGTCAGTTTTGACGATGTTAGCTCTCTACACAGGTTTACATAATTCGTCTAGGAGATTGTATCGTCCTATTATCCCACATTCCTCACCCAAATATATAGTGGTTAAAAGGCGTAATACCGATGAGTCGCCAGTAAGCACGAAACGAATGTGCATGACATTATACTTTCCGTTCATGCTGCCTTTGGTTTGTCCTTCTGGTCACAACTGAACTAATTTGTTACTAGGTTCCAACGCCTAATACATACTTGCATATATATTAGTTCTCCGCAACAAACAGTATTTAACAATCAATCATTACTGTTCATAACTCGCAGTTCAGGTTCAGAGCCTCAACTTGGTTTTTCTGATTACATAACTGACGCTGCAGTATATATATATATATTCTTTTGAAATGCGAGCTTTAATAAAATTCATTGAACCCTTCCTGTGTGAAAAAACAAAAAGAAATTTTATCAGATATAAGAAATATTTCTTTCGCATGGTCTTCTCAAATATCTTACCATGAACATATCTTTATATATAAATTGGAAAGCAAAACAAGATAGAAATATGTGAACAAAGAGAGTGTGAAACATAGAAACCAATCAAATTGCGTGTCACATCTACAGTTCAAGCTCGTCGCTTGTACGTGCTTCTTCTGCTTGTTATTAGATCCGGCTGCAATTTGTTTATCCGCTAAGGCTTCGTATGTGGCTAGCCTCTTTTGTTTTTGCATCTAGTAATTACGTTGAATGCTACGTCTGGAGAACATACGTGCGATGTTTCGATGATGTGTTGCGCAATAGCAGACACATGTATTCACCATTAGATTTAAAACAGGCGTTCAAGTTGCAATGTTCTCTCATTCGAGTAATTAACCGTCTGGTCGATCGGCCTACGTGTTGATCGACACCGGTGCATGTATATTGGTAAATAATACTTGATATCGACATTAACGGCTGTTTTTTGATTGTTGGTAAAGGCAAGTGTGTTACCCTTCTAAATAAAACTCGTAGTTTTGGCTGCATATATTTCTTATATCTTATAAAATTTCTTTTTGTTTTTTGCACACAGGAAGGGAATTACAATGGTATATATATATATATATATATATATATATATATATATATATATATTACATTTAAAGAGGGCTGCAGCTGCTACACACAAATCAGCAATTTTTGTACATGAACTACTCACAGTTCATGTTATTAGTAGTAACAAAATGCTTCTTGCTTTTGAAGCTGTTCCAATTAATAAATCCTTGCTCAAATGTGCAGAAAGTATTTGAAAAGGAAATTAAATTGGACTGAAACAAAGACATAACCAATAGCCCTCCAAAAATAGCCTACATTCCGCAAAATACGACACACCGGTCAATTACGGACGTACTCACAATGAATGCGATAACACACCACATATTGTAACCAGTAGGCATGAGTCGTATGTACACGCATGGATAAGAATTTATTTCGTGCTAAATTTAACATATCATCCTGTTTCGACATAAATTAAAGTGTGAAAATAGATACGCTATTGAAAATAAACAAATATTTCAGTACTTTGCACAAGGCAATGCATAAATTTCGTTAAATGACAAAGAGACGAATGTACGCACCTGCTGTAGAACAAATTTATCCGTTGTGCATGGCTCCTCCAGTAGACGAGACGGGCTTTCTTCCATGACATTGAAACCGTCAAATAAGGCATCCGGCTCTGCGTGAATGGCTTGTGTGCGAGTCGCGTGACAAACCTCCGCTGGAATGACAACACTCGATTCAATTTCAATCTGATTTTCTCTCTCTGACACAGCACCTGATCGTGCATTTGTTAATTCTTCTTTAGCTGGCAATTCTTGTTCATTGCTTATTGTGTATACAGTTTTGTCTAGGGCGAGTGGACGCATATCTTCGATACTTTGTCGATGGATTTCGGATACTTCATGTGCGACACCTCGCTGAAGCAGATTTGAAACCTCTGATAGTCTCGTCTGTAGGAGTTTGTTCTCTTCGGTTATTCCGTCTATATTAGACAACAAGTCACTTTCTCGCTGATGGTAAGCACATAGTTCACTTCGAAGCTGATGGTTTTCTGAGAGGATCAGGTTGTTCTGTTGAATTGCTTCAGATATTGACGACTCAATAGTTGAAATTCGGCGGTCTGCAACTTCTAACTTTGAAAGAAACATTTTTCTTGAATGATCTGCCTCGTTAAATAACAATTCTTTGTGTTTTGAACTTTTCATCAGGTCCGATTTCTCTTTTTCCAAACATGCTAACGCCTTCTTCAGACCATTTTCTTTTTCGAGTGATTTAGCCAGACTTTGTTTAATACTCAGTTCACTTTCTCTCAAACGATTGATCAAAACTTGTGCATTGTGCAAATCTTCTCGGGTCGTTTCTAGACCTGCTTCTCTATCAGTAAAATGCGATATTTTTGATTCTAGACTATGGACATCGGAGGCAGCTTTTAATAGTTTGCTTAGGACATTTTCTTGTAGAAGTAAGGATGCATCGACTGACATTTTGTATTTCAAATCACATTCAAGTAATTCAGCATTTAATTGATTAAGTTGCTTTTCAAGCTTAGCAATTTGTTGTTCCTTTTCTGTCAAAAGGTTGAAGACAGTATTCATACCAGTTTGAACTTTGCTCAAATTTACCGACAACTCCTCGGCTGAAAGCTGCAACCAATCGCTAGTTGGTGTTAGCTGATCTTCGTCAAATTTCTCAAAATCGTGCGATGCTGCCAATCTTACTAAGCACTCAACAAATGACCAGAGCAGAGTGTTATGAACAACGATTTGAGTATCCTTGTGAAGCTGCGCATTGTTAGTTTCGCTGTTAGGTTCACCTTCTATTTTAGCCAATTCCTGGCTAAGGTTAGTCAAAATGAGACAGCTCGCCGCATTCCCGTTAAACTCGTCATCATCGTCCGCAATACCCTCCTCAAGTAGAATCTGATCTTCTTGTAAACCTTTGGTTTCACACGGGCTATTTGTTTCAATGTGCTCAGAAGTCGGCGCATCCAAAGAAGTTGTAAAGCCTTCAGAGTCTGATACAATGTGGGGTTCCTTAAAAAGTGGTAAATGCAATTATTATACAAGTCAAATGGAAGTTATTTTAATAATGTGAAATATTTACCTCCGTTTTGTCTCATTTATAACTAAATTTGAATTACTAGAAAACGAATATGTCAAAGCTACTCCTACATGAGACGTAAACCAATCCAGCACTGCATATAGACAGGTATGCCCAGCTTCAACAGGTATTTAATCAATATAGTCGATCTATTTTTGATGTCCTCATTTCGTGTACGATCTACATAAAACATCCTAACGAAGGCGAATAGCGACGCTAATTTAGCAGTATCGGAGTAGAAATCCCCTCATCCTACGTGAAGCAGACGATCGGCTGCCTTTTGATCTTAAGTTTGATCTAAAAGACCTATTATTTATTGTCAGCGCACCTTCTGAGTACTGAGATTTCTTATCTGAAAGCTATTATTGTGTCGGGCTGAGTTCTAAAGTTCAGCATCAGAGCTCACTCCATATCCACACTAATGGTAACTCAGAAGCTCTTCTCTGTGAAGGCCTTCCGCAGCTTCTCAACCAACTGCCATTTTTCATCTACAATACTCAGAAAAAAGGTTTTTGTTTAAACACAGCTGACGCAAAGGGAATCCAATCGGTTAAGGAAAGACGATTTAATACTGCTAGATCACGTTTGATTAATTCAACCACATACTCGTTTATGTGATTATACTTTTCGTTCATGCTGTCTTTGGTTTATCCTTCTGGTCACAACTGAACTAGTTTGTTACTAGATGCGCAACACCTAATACATAAATGCATATACGTTGCAACAAACAGTATCTAATTAATTACCTTGTCCTTGTTAATCCAGTGGTTGTTAATATTAATTTATTGCACACAATTTTTTCCGCGTCAACTTTATTTCTTATTTTTGTTATTTTAACTTAAAATTTCGTTAAACTTCGTCCGTCTTCAGAGCAAAAACATTCTCACACACCAGAGAAAATATATTTCGTTCATAGAGGCAAGTTACTACGCCATTACGGAACGCTAGTTGATATTTTCGAACTTATTCAAAATCTGCTCTACGATTATAACATTCATTCAGTATTGCATTATCACTTAATAAATGATGCCTAAATTCTGCACAACCGTGCAATTCATAGAAATGAGTGGTCGCCCATTCTTTGTGTAGGTTGAGACACGGCTAGTCTGACCTTTCCGCATTGATCCGCCATGTTTGATAAACTCTAAAGATGGTGAGATGCCATCAGTGTAGCACAACAAGACATCGAAGCAAACAAATTATTCCACAAACTATAATATCCAGTTTTCAGTGCTTAAATCGCAATTTATGGATGACTAAATTGCACACATAGTTGATAAATCATTGATTGTCCAAAGCATTAATTTATAGAACTCATATGAAAATCTGGTTCAACACACAATCATTACACGAGTTTCCTTCATTCTCACCGGATATATGCGATTACGAATCAAACTTCTTTAAAGTATGCTTGCGAGCTTCAGATAAGCACCAATCTCTTTGTACCTGATGAGTTGAACATGATAGCAAGGCAAGATCATTTTCGCAAAGATACGACTGTTCTCAATTTCCAAAGACACATCGAGTTCTTCTTCGTGATGGCTGGGTGCTGATTCATCTCTTTTCTCTAATGGCTTCATCATCGTTCATACCAACCACTAGAAATAACGTAGTTTCCCAGTAAATAAAGATTAGATTGTACATACTTCCTTGTTAGTGGTTAGTAGGAACGATTTTGAAGCCTTCAGAGAAATGGACAAATCAGCTCCCAGCCATCCCGAAGACGAACTCGATAGTGCAAAGCTACTATCCAAGAATAGAAAATCGTAGACTCAAATTGTGAAGCTCGCAGCGGGCAATCATTCCAGAAATATCATTGAGAAGCTGCTGTGAGTCACACGTGCTGATACGCTTCGATCCCTCGTGTTCATCATCAGAGGAAGACGGCAAATTAACTAACGAGTATTTAACAGCAAATCATATATACGACATGGAAAAAAGACATGAAATTCTCACTCCTAGTAGGATTTCATACATTGTAATTGACCGGAAATGCTTGTCATAAAAAATCTATGCAGTCACATACAAAATTTTTGCAGCACACGTCACAGTTATATCAGTTACACAATTAAAAATTAATCGATTTTGCGATTGTGATAAAAAATTATTCAAATCATGTTTCTGAGCTTCAGATAAACGCCAGTCTCTTCGTACATGGCCAGTCGAGCATAATAGAAAACTAGCTTTAATCACATGTGTTGACAGGTTTCTACACTTCTTGACCGTCTTCAGAGTACGACCGCAAATTGACTAGTGGGGATAAATCTCCAATGCATATATATATATATATATATATATATATATATATAGGGCCAGTTCGGCTGTTGAGGGAAACTTTGACAACTGGCATCTAGGCAGATAGTGCTCACCAGCATTTGTTGGCAGACTATCAACTAGACTGTAACTCCGAACACAAACCATCCTCACTAGGTGTGGGTGATCTAGTGTTATTTTACCGTCCACATATAAACATACACGACTTATGGTTATATGCTAGTGAAACATTGGTCAATTTCTTCTTTTGTATAGCTCTGCATGATGGTACTATATTTCACAAGACAAAGTAATACACCTGAAAACTTGCCATTTGCCAAAAATGAAACCTAGTGTTGTGATTCAGAGAGTAGTGACTTAAATACTATGAAATCTATTTTCTGTAATATTAATTTGCGGGAAACGTGTTTTTGTGCTCAAAACATTAGATAATTAATTTGAACAAATTTCCAGGAGTCCATTCAAATGTCTCACTCACCTCGGGGACACTGAAAGTTCTCTCCAGATGCTCCAATACTTTGTGCAGTCTACCCTCTAATTCTAAACCGTTTAGATACACCCAATCGGCACTGGGCAATGCCACGGCGTCCGCCGCCATAACCGCGTTCTCTGCAGAAAGGCTGTCTGACCGAGCACCGCAATAGCGCCGAACAATCTCTTCAACGAAACGCCACAACAGCGCGTTGTGCACTACGGTTTGGCCAACGCGATTTTCACATCCGGTGGGTACGCATTCAAAAGAAGAAATTTCATTAAAGTTTTCCAAGGCTGACTGAATATCTGTCATCAGTGCATCATCACCGACCTCCCTCTCATGAGCCATGATAGAAGACTCAGCCGAGGAGATTGAATCTGCAGTTGCCGTGTAATTGGGAATGGGCGAAAAATGAAGCAACATAAGTCAGGCGTATTTTGTAAAATAATAGTTTAAACAAAAACCAACCAAAAAGTTTGTCTCGTTTTTATTAAAAGTAAAAAATATCTGGATTTTTTAGAAACAGAATACTCCGCAACATACCACTAAACCGAGCGACTCTTACATTAGACCAAATGAACGATGAAAAATTATATAACTTATAATTTATAATTAAAAAGAAACAAACTACAAGCTGCGGAGATATGTATTCCGAAAATACTTATTTTCTATTTTTCTTATAAACTTTGACGTAAGCAAAAAATGTGCTTTGAAAGTGTGCAATTTAAGATCTCGTAATATTCGTAGCTACAAACCAGCAGATATATATTCTATCGGAATTAGGATAAAACAATAAAGAATTATCTTAAAGACAAATGGGAATGCATACCCTATGATGATCAAGCAATTTTTAAAACATTTTAATGTTTATGTCGAGAATGTAGTCGCACTACTTCACTAAACTGCAAAGACGTGTTTACCGGTGTAGAAACTGTATAAATATAATAGGTTATGTAGGTGCTGGAAAAATGATAAAAATTCAGGTCAATAATATTAAAGCAAACGAATAGATTTACCCCTTACATTCATTCCAAATCACAAAAATTAGGTGAAAAATTGTGAATAAAATTTCGTGTATGATAAAAGACGAAAGTAGTTACAATGTAGAGGCTATATACCTACTAGCTACTGAGAGCCTCATAGACGCCAAGTCAGATTCAGTCTTAGTGGGCCTATAGGAGTATGATGAGATAGGTTTCCCTTCCATATCTTTTAATTTCATTCCTACAATACCTTGAACCAAATTATCAGTTTCCTCAAATTTAAGATTAACCTCCGTGTTAATCACACTTAGATATATATTTTATTAATCTAGTAATAGGCGAAGGACTATGTACTTCTTACACAACACTGCACCCGAATATATAACCTGGAAAGGGATTGGACGCGAAAAAAAACAGAACTTTATTAACCTTTTTTGATGCTTATTTTGTAGATGATAAAAATTGAAACAAGAACAAGATATATATATATATATATATATATATATATATAAAGGATTACTGTTTATTTCAAATAGAAAAAATTCATTTAAGTAAATATCTTATCAGCCACACATTCCACGATTTCCTTATTTAATTAAATAATAAATTAATGAAATCAAAATTTATATTAGCGTGATGAACTCTGCAGCATATGTAGTGTCGCATTTATGATTTGCTAAACACTATACAAACACTGTCGGTTTATACTAGTTAGTCAGTATACCGTCGGACTGTGATGACGAACATAGAAGGTCGAAACGCGCCAATATGTGTGACCAGCGGTAATTTTAATATTCTGCGTGAGCAGCTTTACAAAATTAAATTGATCTCTAACTCAAGTTCCTACGCATTATTTCAATATTTGTTATCACCACAAGGCAATCAATTATCGCTTAATTTTATCCAGTTAAATGTCTACAATCCCGACCGTATTGAAAAATAACTGTTTATGTGCTAACTTTCCAAACCTACGACCAATCATAATTAGACGGTTCATTTGTACGTGCTCACCTTACATACTGCACAAATACGTCTTCACATACGTTTAGACACGCATTTGGTAAATAAAAAACTGTTTGCGTGCATTTTTATGCACAAAACCAATAAGCGTTGCATAAATAAAGTGTATATTTTATTGATTTACTTGAGTGGGAAGCTTAAATTATTGTTTATGTTAGGTAAGACTCGATGAGCGGATCCATTGTAAACAATTGGAAATTATTGCATGCCACTAGATAATTAAAATTTTATTTTTATGAATAATTTAACGGAAAAAAGAGTAGACTGGGACTTAATATGAAAAAAATATATTGTAATGCAGTTGCATGGATTTCTGTCAACAATTACTGCTATGGCTTTGTAATTGTTAACAACTTGAAGCACCGCATCCGTAGGAATAAATATGAGCAGAATAAGATATAATTTCATATGGGACCAAACAGATATAAGTTGGCATGAACAGAAGGTAGATTTCTGAGTAAACTTGCTTTTGTGCTTTCTGGCGAAACTTCAGTAGGAGCTGCTAACAAACCCTATACCCCCTCCGTATTTGGTCATAAATAAAGGAACAATTGAACGGTTTTATCACTTATACGAATGTGTATTCACGTATTAACGAAGATAACATCTCAGGCAATAAAAGTTCAAAACCAGCTCAATAAATATAACATATGCAGAGCCCTAAAAAAGTACCAACATATTCGTTTTGGAGACGTACCTGCAAAGAGAACCAACTTAATAATTTACTAACAAGGCTAAATTTCACTAATATTGAGAATTAAAACATATTCTCAAAAACCTGCAATTACTCACACTGTGGCCTAGATCAAAACCTGTTATCACACTGTTTGGCAATCATGAAATCATCCAATTAAATGAATATTATTTACTTTAATCAAAGTTGTGATCTTGATACAAACACCTGACCAATTATGTACATAAATTTGTCAGTATAAACTAAGAATTGTATTGTGTAGAAAAGGCAATTCGTTTAGCAAACCAGTTTCATCCTTATCGGGATTTCATAATGTACTGTCCGGAATTTACTGCGACTATCACATTGTTCTATCGTGCTTTGCCTTTCAATTTATATGTTCATTTGTTATTAAGCAAACGTTGCATATGCCAGTAAATTCAATTCACCAGGTCCATCATTTTCGCCATTATTGAACAATCATCAAGTACTTACGGGAAACACCATGAATGAGGATCCAATCGAAGCACATCTGACATGCACCAAATGAAATTTTCAATCATATTTCAACATATTTCCTCAAAACCTTTTAACCATCGATTCCAACCTAAAGTGCCATGTCTTCGTAGACCAGACCAAGGCCAAATGTAGGTTTTACAATGAATCAAAGTTTTACGACAGAATATTATATTCATATATTCTTTAATATTTCTATTGCCTTCAAATATTACATAGCATATTTCTAATAAGAAAGAAAAACCACATTAATAAAAAAAATTGAAAATGACCATTTAAGTCGAGACTAGTTAACTTCACTTTAGAATCTTTCATTTATATACATCCTGGGTTTTCACTCGATTATGAGGGTAGCAAAATAGTCTGACTCGTTTTTCCTTCTATATTTTGTTTGGGCCGATAAGTGTTCGAGCGCATTTTCAATCACTAGTCAGCCCAAACGAAAAATAGAAAACCGAATCATATTAGTTGCTCCCACATAAGCAACAAAAAAAAACACAGCATGTATAGAAGTAAAAGATTTTAAATTGATATTTAGTAGTCGCAATATTAAAGGCCATTATCAACATTTTAGTAATGTGCTTTATCTTCCTATTAAGAAATTTACTGTGTATAAATCGAAGGCGATATACATAATAAAGACATATATATATATATATATATATATATATATATATATATATATATATATAAACAAAACAATAAGAGACATATAAGCTAGAGTGATTGAGCATTGCCAGTTAAATAAATGCCTGAGATCGACCGATGATAAACGTCTGCAATTATGCAACGTTTTAGATACTTGTTAAGTGAAAAAGGTACGAGTTATTAGGACTAGGAAGGGCAGGAGATTAACAAATTACAGCTTGATTTATGCTAGCATAAAAAGCATTGGACCTGAATTAGTGGTGATGCGCGTAAATGATTAGAAAATACTCCGTTTTGCAGTGAATTCTAATTTTAATTCTATGTCTGTTTTGCTCTATGGAAATATGTAAATTGGCTAGTTTGTGGATTCTTGGAAGGAAAATAATTGTTAATTTTTCTTCGCTTTACGTGGCTAATTAGCATAATCATGGACTGGCAGTTTGCTAAACATGATTTTAGACTTCTTTTTCGACAAAATGAAAAATCGGCTTACGAGTGGTGGTCATAACCTGCAAAAGGCAGATACAAAAATGCTTAAACGTTGGGTATTCTCGATTGAAGCCCTATAGTATGGTTTAATCAGGAATCCTAGGAAGGCGATTACGTTCAAGACTAGCAGCAAGGTGCCATATAGAATGATTTTTGATTTAGATCAAAATTTGACTGCATACAAAATGTCCGCCGCAAGATGTTTCTAATTTCTTATCTTGATAAAATCAAGATGGCGCGCCAAAAACCAGCCTAAAAAGACAAGGCGGTTAGTAAATTTGGCTCTTGTATAATGCATCGACGCTCCGCTGTTATTGGACTAAACCAAACTGCGCTACAGCAAATAGTCTTACACTTGTTGAGATGTTGAAAGTCTCAGTCGGTCATCACCCAAGGCAGACACTAGCAGCGACAATATGCGCGACTACAAAATTTCATTAAGTTCCATTCGAGCAAAGAGTAGAGAATGCAAATATTAAAGAGATACGTTAATAATTTGCGACAGAACCCACTTTGATGTTGTGAATCGTGGTCACGTAATGCAACTCCATCTGATAGCATATGTTCATCCTCTAAGGGCCTTTCTTCCATTGGCAAACTGAACGCGTCAGAAGATGACGTTGGAAGTTGCAATCCCGGATGAGAATATGAAAATTCGTGGTTATCGACAGCGTCCTGCTGTTGGGGCACGCTGCATACATAATTTGATGAGTTTGAAGACTAAATAAGAATTAAATCCATAAAAAATTAAATTTATACAAGTTCGAATCCTCAAAGTATACAAACAGCGTGGAAGTAAAAAGATTTTTATTAACAGCAGAAGTTGATACAGAAAAAAACTTTTTTCGCACTTATTTTCACCATTCTCTCAAATAATCTATAGTGAAATTCTCTAAATCAAGTTTGCGAGCTTGAAGTAAACACCGATCCCAATGCATTTAATGAGACGTCGGACAACAGCAAAAATACCGTCAGTTGCACTGAATGACGTGTTTTGACCTTCCACGGTCATCGTCAGAGTACCACGGCAAATGGACCAGCGAAGATCAAAACAAGATCTATATATTGAAAAAGCAAAATTAGATAGGCGGCACTCACCTCTAGTAGTCTCGCGTTCACTTAACGTGACATAAAATGTCGGCTGTACTATTTTCCTGCCCTGACGAATATTAAATTCCTGCAGATATTGCCACAGGCATATACGTTATACAAGTAATCAATCATTGTTGTCGCAGGTCGTGCAATCAATTATATAAATCATGTTTGCCAACTAGACACAAACACCAATCCTATTGAACTAACATATCCAACATCAAAACAAAAAATACCAGTCACACGTACTGACTGTTTTTAGACGACTGGTTAAATACAATAGAATTGGTGTTTTTTTCAAGCTCGCAAGTTTGATTTAAAGAATTTTGATTACCACCCGCGCGCACTCAATACTGATTTAATTTTATAACCCTATTTATTTTGTACATATTTCATAAACACTTTCAATATTTCGCAAAATTATTTTTTACATGTCTTTGGAAAAACTGAGGTGTCTAGAAAATCAATGATGGTAAACCACAGATACCGATGGCGTAACTCGAGATTGTGGCAAATTGCATGAAGTTAGTATATGAATCGCTTTAGCCGTGAAACATTTGTGTGGCTTCGCCAAGTACATTCATCTTGAATTGCGTGTGTCTGTGGATAATAACAGGAGCCATCTTTGACACAACACAGAAGTAGCTGCTGCAATAATAATTGTTAGCAGTTATAGTGGCATGCTGTTTAGTGCATTTATTTATAATGGATTACTCCCCAATATTATGGAATGTCAATCTCAAATGTCAGTCTCAAATTTCTAAAATAGACAGTCTATTTCTGCATCATTGTGATCTCTGATAAAACTTAATATCTGCGCAACATGTTCAAAACTAAGAAATCTATTGTTTATCAGGAAACATAATAGATTGTTTCCTTTATCGATAACATCACCGTTAGCAACAAGCATCTTAGGAACTGTAGGCGACTGTACACCTTCAGAGAAATGACCACTGTTAATATATCCACACATGATGTTAAATTTGAAGAGGCTACTCTTCAACGCTTCTGCCAACTCATGACCAACATTAAACTAAAATTAAACCACGTCAATTTTGTGGCAGGCAGACAGCTCTTTTTGAAGTCTAAAAAGCAAGACGCAAACTCCTATGTTCGCTGCTAATACTACGTATTCAAAAGCTTGGATATCAGTAAAGAAGGCCAACACGTTTGTTATTTTATTTGTCGTAATTAAAAGTGGCTCTGCGGAAACATAGACGCCCTGAAGGCAAACTTCACATTTGTATATGAATTCAGTTTACAGACATTCGGACAGAATAAAAGCGGACACATCAAATGCAATATTAATCATCTTCAAGCGGGCAATCGACTGATCAGATCCATTAATTAACATGTAGAGCACATATGATGTGCCCTCGTATTTCAGTCGGATAGAAACTATTATCTGATAGAAACAATTGCGTGCGATCTGGGAACCTTTTCAGGATCTCCACCCATCTGTATGCTTCATGCGGCAACGCTTTATAGCAAGTTGTACCCTATGAATCTAGGAAATTGAGTTAAGCACCAACAGGTTTTAAGAGTCTAAAGTTATTATCGCAATTACTTTAGCCAAGGATACCTTTATTTTGGCGCTATCTCCCGCGCAGTCTTTATCTAATTTTGACTTTAAACCACCTGCAATCACTAAGCATTCGTGATCGGTTGAATTAATTTATCTGTGTTTTTGTAGCTAGACAGAACATTTGATATAAATAATGACTGAGATGTCCGAACGCCACTCAAAGTACAGGCCAAATCTTAATGATTTTCAAAGAAATCATTGTGTTAATTAGCAGCAAAACTGAGAATAGACGTGCCCATGCTTAGAACTCCCAAAACAGGTTCACTACTTGGAACCTTGCACAAGCTAAACAAGATTTAAACAACTCTAGTTAACTAAGGATTTAAATGAAACACTTGATAGAAGAAGGGCAATACGACACCTGGCTGGATCACTATCGCATTAAGACGGTATAGCAATCATATTTCTTCATGGACTAGATATAAATGAGGCATATTGTTAGGCGATCGAAGAAATTCTTGAGTTTGAAGGTGAGAGATATTGAAATCACGCTTGTGCATTTTCCAGTTGTAAACGGCAGACTAGATCGCGAGGTGAATGTCCTCAAGTTTCAACAGCCAACTCATAAATTATCATTTGGTTTATGTGACAAAAAAGAATCAGAAAAGATTGCTAGAAGCTCGCCGCGTGTGTTTTGGCTTGTGTCGTCAATTGACTTCATCGCACTTATTCTGAAATCTCAGGCTTTACCTAATATTAAATTCGGATCACACAGACACATCAGGCATTAACTGTATATATATATCTCGTTCTTCCCATAAATCGCATAAAGGGCCTTTAACCCTGTACAGTCCCAAGTTCAGACACATTTGTAGCAGCTTGAATTCGGCTACTCGTCACTCAAAACTCGTCAAAAAAAGCGAGCAGTATAATAATGCGCGCTAACCGATGAAGTTTATCTCAGGTCCATGCAAGAATATCTGGTCGACCATTTCTTGTTGAGATGGATGATTTTGTCGCAAATCATCTAGCGCAAAAATGACCTAATAATCAAAGCATACAATTAACATCTAACAAGGTATTTCTAATCAAAGATCTTTTTTCCCTATATTGTCTGTCGCCGAACGCAGCAGCTGCTATTAATGTATGTATAAAAGAAGTCAAGAAACACCTATTCAGTATTATCTGTTGGCCAAAACAAGCGAAATTTCGCGACGATTTATATGCAAATGAAATTACAAAGCCGGCGCGGCGGTCCTTTACAAAATCGTTGTTTAAAATATAAACGCCAGAATACTGTCACCACCAGCCATGTCGGTATCAAATGAAACATTCGCTGACTAGGCCTCTATTAGGGCACAAATTCTTGTGTAAAAAGCCTAAGGGTTTTGTTCTGGTTGCATGGAGTTACATATTTTCCGGAATGTACTGCGCGGGAGATTCCGATCTATTTTATGCGTTTACGTATGTGCCAGTATGCCTGCTAGGCGGGAATTTAAAGAGTTTTAAAACGTGAAACTTACAATGTTTGTTACTGGGCTGGTCGTCAGCTGCTTAAGACATACTAAAGGCAGTCTAGACGTATCCAAACGAGAACCATATTCCTGTGACTGAGCCAGTATCTCCACGACTTGAGATAATTCACCGCGTAGCTGCGCGTTTTCAGCGACCAGTTGTTGTTGCCGCTGCTGTAGATGGAGTTGATCACGCGTTGGACTCCGTTTCAGCTGGACTAGTTCGGCCTCCAATTCTAAATTGGCGATTACGTTTGCCTCCAATCGGTTTCTGGCCGTCAAAAGATCGGAGAGCATCATTTTTCTCTGCGCCTCTTCCCTGTTTTGTGCTGCAGCGATGAAAGTTTTAAGCACATGATTGTACATAGCCAGCGTGAAGGCGATTGTCTGTTTCAGCTCACCGCTGTCAAAGTCGACACCAGTGACAATGTCTGTCAAGTTATCTTTATCTAGTGCCTGTCGAATGCTCTGCCAAGAAAACGTCGAGCTGGCTGTTGACGATCCAGTAAGGTACAAAGCCTGCAATTCTTTTAGACGAACTACAGCGGAACTATAATAGAAATACGACAGAATTATACTTGGATATATTTTTAATAGATTCCAAGTTGCAATGCACAAGCATTTATGTATTTTCGTAATAAATTGGTAGCGCAACTACTAACAAGCTAATTCACAAAATTATAGGTGGGCATTCCAAAATTGGCACAAACTTAAAATATAATCCCATTTAAGTAAACGTTTCTTGCAGTTTTGCCACACACAAATATGATGCATCACGATACCACATAATTATCGTTGAATATGTCTAGCGAACTTCGTCACTCATTTATCCCACATTCGACGACCAAGTGTAGTATGTGTTTTGGACGTAATGCCTGCTCACATCTGAGACGTCAATAAGAAAGGTAGGCATGCACCAAGGAAACTTCACCCATCGTTCACATGGCAACGTTCCTTGTACTATTTGAACCAACCTGTTACTAGGTAAGACACGCCAAACGCATAAAAACAAAATCAAAAGTAGTGTAAGTTGTTTCCCGCGATGAACTGCTGAGTTTAGTTTATCACATGCCTTCATGGCAGGCGGCGGACGGTTGCTGATGCTTCCTTTATCGACGACCTGCATGAATTTGTGATTTATTTGCTAAGTGAATGATTTCAACTTCTATTAAGCTATCCAATTCCTAAACAGCCCATTCCAGCTAGAAGACAATAACTCAAGAGATGTTAATCTTTACATAATTTGCATATACTTCTCTGTTTCTATAGATTACACTTTCAACAAAAGAAGTGACTGGGACAAATTCTGTACAATTCATAACAAAGATCAGTTAAAAAGATTTTATATATATTTATATATATATGTGTGTGTGTGTGTATGTGTATGTGTGTCTGTGAAGTCACTACTAATGAAACTATAAGTTGTAACACTGATCAACTGAAAGATAAATAAACTACGCTTCGATCAACAAATTAGGTGAAAACTAAATCTATAAATCAATAACTATGCAAGTTTGACAGCATACAAACAAAACAAATACGCATTTTAGCAGGAAAGAATTTGCCTACATATCAACGATCGTAAGGAATTAGAGATAGAGATGTAATTAAGTGGAGTGAAATAATTAATATAGTAAAAATCAAATTTGTTTATTTGCCAACATTTTGATTTATGGTTTACTAACAGAATAGAAGTACATCAGTTTTGATTGACGGATGGTTGGCAGTTTCAAATTATGTGGGCTGTTAACAAGCGCTAGGTCTCCAAGCCATATCAATTGAAATATGGCATTATAATCTCCAAAAACGATCTTCGAGCATAATACGCGCAAAATTCACCACTTTGTGTTCTAATGACACTTTTCCCACTCTCGCTCTCTTAACCATCGTTAGTAAAAACGTTTGTGCCATACCCAATCTACATAAAATTTTTAATTTCATTCGCAAATGATTTTTGTGCTAACTGACGTCTTATCAGTAGAAGCCGGAAACATGCCCAATATACTGGGTTACGTAACACGGGACAGAGTGACGACGCAACATCCTATACGTAGACATATTACATCAGAAGTCATATCGAAGATTTATCAATGCGAAGTCAAAGTCAAATTTATCGTATATATATATATATATATATATATATATATATATATATATATATATATATATATATATATATTATTTATTTACTGGCTGGCTCCTTTTGGAGGATAAGCCGGCTCCAATTCCATATATATATATATATATATATATATATATATATATATATATATAATTATATAACATTTACTGCGTACCTGATAACAATCAAGTTGAAATAGGCCTGAGTATATGACTTTTTGAGTATAATGTGTTTTAAATGGCTTTTATTCCTATTTTTTGAGATTTTGCAAACATATGGTTTTAGCACCCTTTAAATATCGGTTTCATATTACATTTAATAAGAAAGTTTAAAAGTCACTTTGTTAAACACTTTATATGAAGCTTATTCTTCTACTGAATTAAAAGAGACACCTACAGTAAACTGCATCGCCCAACAGTCCCACATATCCTGACGATATTTATAGTGGCTTCGAGCCATAGTGCCGACTCGCATTGATTAGTAGCCAATAAGCTCAAAACAAAGATTATTATTTTTGTATTGCTCACTTTGGCATATGCTTATGAATTTATTTTATCATATTACTTGGTATGCAATACCTAGCTCATAATAAAAGTAACAAATATAAATTGACTAATAAAGATTACAACAGGTTTAACATTAATATTAAAGTAATCCACTGTATACCTACCTGAGCATGAACAAGCATTGCCTGACCTCATCCCGATAAACCGAACTAAATTCATTCACCTGACACGTCTGATCAGTTACACTTTCTATAGCCTTGTTCAGACATTCTCCCAACAGCACCAACCTTTCCTGGTTTTTACGCCATCGCACATCTGTGATCAGTTTCGCACGGCTTCTTTCTTCAGCGTCGTTCTTGCATTCATTGACACAAATGCAATCAGGTGCCGTTGAAATTTGTGTATATTGGTCGGACATTTTGAGTGGCTCAGTCTCTGCATTCTTATCCAAATCCGATATGTGTAAAATATTATCGGAAGCCTGTACTTCCAACTGCATTTTGGCATCATTTACGGCATCCTCAGTACATCTTGACAAATCTTTCGTGCACACAGCAGATTCTAAAGAGTAATCTGTTATATTTTCTGTACAAATTTCGTTATCTTTATTAATTTCATAAGACAAAAATGTATTTGGGAGAAATTGATATGGTTTCCTAACCGCAGTATCTGTCTGTAAATAATAACCTGTGCAAAACTTATCAATTAGCGATTTTGTTAGATTCTGCACCAGAATTAAAGCTTCTCTTTGTCTGGAAACAGTTGTCCTGCGCTTCTTCACCCACAAATTTGCAATATTCTGAATGCGCTTGATCGCTTCATTAGCCGTGTCGATTCTGCAGCTCATATTTATCTTACTTACAACATTACATTCAAATTCTAAATTGGACTCGTCCCGAATGTCACATTTAACAAAAGATGCACTTTCTTCAGGGGACAACAAAAAATCCGCTGATTGAACTGCCAAAACAGCGCCGAAATCATCATCCTCTTCAGAATTTCCAAATCGGTCGAGCTCCCGCACAATAATTGATTCTGACTTCATGGAAAGAGAAGGTAAATTATTCATTTCATTGATTGATAAAGTAGCTACTTCGGAAAGGAACATAGCGTCATTACCAGCACTGTAAGATTTTTCGCCACCAGCCATGTGTTCAGACAAAATAAGGATTTGTTGAATCAAAGAATTCCAACAATGTGCCGATTGAGAAGCTAGTGACGTGATTTCCAATTCGGTAGACGCCAATGCGTTGGCCAAATGTCCAATTTCAACGCATACGCGTACAAACTCCGCTTCTAAGATGCTACAATGTCCACACCTGTGGCTAAAGAGATCTGGTTTTTGTTGGTCTGTTTGGCTCTCGTTATCCATTTTCTGTTTCAGCCTATCTTCTATCATTGTAAGTTCGTCTGTTGCTAAGCCACGTGCGCCAGAAATCCCAACATCAAATGTTGTAGAGCTAGAATTCAACAATTTTTCAATTTGACGCCTCTGTTTGTGCAAAAGACTAGTCAGACGATTGATTTCAGCCGTTTTGTCTTCATTCTGAGCAATTCTTAGACTCAATTCAGCCTCGCAGCTATTCAGGTGGCAACAGTACCGACTAATTTCTTTATCTATTTGTCTTAATGTAACTTGACGGGTAGTTTCCGGCAGAGTCTCTGTCGCTCCACCTAAATTTGTAACTTCACTTCTCCTAGCTAGTCTGGTTTGGTCTAGCAAATTGTGAATTTGTTGTTTCAGTACTATACATTCTTTGTTGACCAAGGACTGCTCTTCATCTAGCAACGCTGACTCACCTGCAACTTCAGCTAAAAATGCCTCCAGCCTTTTGATCTTGGCATCTCGGCGAGCTAACTCTTCATTTAAACCATCCAGTACCTTATTTCTATCAACAAATTCTGCTTTGTGCGTTTGTTTAATCTGTGGACTGCGTCTTTCCGCAATTTTTTCGTCCTTCAAATCACCTTCCTTAATGCTTGGACACATAGCATACAACCATCGGTTTCGATTTGACATTTCTTTCTCCAATTTCCTGTTCAAACTTTCAACCTTATTTTGAAGAGTAGCAATTTCTGCGTCACGATCAACAACCCAAGGTCGAGGCTGATCAACATTGCCGGCGAGCACTGATAACGTTTGTTGGGCAGCATCAACACGACAGCTTAGCTGGTCTAACCGACCAGACGAAGATTCAAATTGTTTCTTTAGTTTGCACCGCCTTTTCTTCTTACTGCTTTTCTTACTTGCCTTATTGATAGCTGGAGTTTCTGCTGACAACTGCTTGTTCTTTAGATCCGCTAATTCAGATTCGACTAGCACGAGTTCGCGGTTTCGCTCAGCTATCACCATTCGAAGCTTGTTTACCTCATCTTGTAGTCCGGAAATCAACTCGTTTGACTGAAGAACACGCGCCATCATTTGCTTCATCTTGGATACAAACATAGTGTTCTTGTTTGACGTAACCTCGGTGCAATCAATTTCCAAACTTTTATCGAATGCAAAATATATAGAATGCATAGACCCATCAATATCCACTTTTCCTTCATGTATTTCTTGCTTACCTAAAAGGTCCTTTTCCATCTCAAATATATTATTCAAAGTATTGTAATGCACATCAACCAATGATTCTGTAAAGGGCTGTTCCCCAATTCATGTCGATGTGTTTTGTAAGGGAGTGTGATTTGTGCACGCCGATACAATTTTTTGCTCTGGAATATCTGTGTCTCTAATTAAACTCTGCACTTCACTACTGGCCGAGTTCTTAACGAAATCGGCATCTTTACATACCACCTCAGTAACACTAGTGAGAATTCTATGTGAAGAGTATTCTTTAACTTAGGCTTAAAAACAGAACTAGATTCTAATACTGACACCGTTTTGTTTAGCAGGCTATGTTGACTGAATAAATGATAATTGCTCTCCTTTAGAGTTAAATCGGTCTCATTCTTACTATCTGTATCTGAAACAGTAAGCTCGGAGTCAGAAAGGGATGTATCTGTTACATTTTTTAGCTGGGTATAAGCATCCTTTAGCTCATTGGTAAGGCGATCATTACGTTGTTCCAAATCGGCAACACAGCAACGAAGGCTGCGCAACTCGAGGTCTTTTGCAGTCACGAGATATTTTAAATCACAAAATCCAGTTAACTTCTCGTTAAGGTAGACAATCTTTTCAGACAGCTGATTCACCCTCTCCAATAAAGTACAATTTTCTTCTTTCAAAGTATGCAGATTCTCCTTAGTCGAAAACAACTCCGATTCCACGTTATCGCCACTTTTAGAAGGCGAAACACCTTTATCTTAACTACTGTTATCTTCCAGTTGATAGACTTCTCTTAATTGGTCTGAGATACGGTCATTTCGTTGACTCTTTTCACAGAATTTTAAATCAAATTTGGTCCATTGTTCTATCGTGGTCGAAATAAGGTGTTTTAAATTATCGACAAAATAATGTTTTCCAGTAAGTTTGGAAACCTGCTTTGAAAACTGGTCTATTCACTGCTTCAATTGAACATCTGTACTTATCACCTCAGTTGTTGTACTGTGCTCCAATTCGAACTCATCCTGGGCTTCCGAAATTCTGAATTTATTTAGCTCTCTAATATAAGCATTAGCTTCGCTCAACTCGCAAGACAGCCGATCGTTTCTGCGTTCAATCTCTGCTAAGTTTAGGCGGCAATTTTCAAGTTCATTTTGCTTAGAAGATAAAATGAACTTCAGGTCGCTGAGCATTGCTAGCTTAACTTGCAGATTTTCATTGTCTAATGTGATGCTATCGACAACTTTCTGCAAAGTTGACTTATCGGCCTCTAAGTCCAGGATTTGCGACCTCATTTCACACAGTTCAGTCTGAAGCTGGTTTTGAAGCTCAATACTTGATTTCTCAAAGTCAAGAAGATCATATATTTGATTTTGTGATTCTTTTAATTCTTCATTTAGGCGTTCATTTCTACCACGCAAAAGCGACAATTCCTCGCGTTGTTTTATTATTTCCTGCTCTTTTGCAGTAACAAGATATCTAAGATCATAGAATTCGCTTAGTTTCTCAGAAAGACTTGTGTTTTGCATAAGCAAATGCCGTAGTCTATTTTGCAGGTTTGTGCCATCTGCTTCGAGTACATTGATTCGTTCTCTGGCAATAAATAGACGCGACTCCAACATGGCATTTTGATGCTCAAAATCTCCGGTTGGTGGCTTTTCGGCAAATGATTCGTTTGATTGGGTGCAAGTTTCCGTTAATCGGTTAATTAAAAGATCGCAGCGACGTTGCCGCTCATCAATATCACAATTATGCCCATCGGCTTTTTCGTTGCCCATGGTTACAAGGTAACGCGTACGACAATGTTCGATTAACTGCACCTTAAGTTCGACACAAGGACAGCAATATTCACCATTACTTGGCTCAAACAAATTTGTTATCTCTTTAGGCGCACCGCCAGCATCGATTTCATTTTCGCCGTGCCCTACATTGAGGAAATCAGGAGCTGAGTAGTTACTGCCGGTTAAAGCCTTGTAATCTGCAGCTGTTCCAGTTAATTCCAACACGGACTCCATAAAGGCATTTTCGGTTTTCTGCTGGATCCTTTCATAAGTGTGGAATAAACCTTCTTCACCTTTAAATACACCAATGTCACAAACCCGCGGACTATAACTTAACTTTTTCACGCTGGGTAGCGCTTCAAATAGACTTGCGGCTTCAGGTCGTCTATAATCAACATCATTTGTGGAAATGTCATTCAAAGCACAATAATTTAGATCTTCATGGACATTTTTCGTAAGTCGATTATTGGCATCAGTATTACATGTGTTTACGCCAACTTTGATAAGATCGTTCATTTCTGCCGATGTACGGTTGAGTTCTTCTCCCAGTCGACGGTTTCTATACTCTAAATCAGAAATAATTTCATGTGCTGATTTAACTTCTTGTGTTTTGACGCTTAATAGGTAGTTCAAATCGTTTATTTGAGAAGGCCGATCAAATCGGCATAAATTTTTTTCAGTCAAATATTCTATTTTACGGTTAAGTTCAGCTTTCTCTTTTTCAAACATTGCTTTCAAGTTTGACTCGCGCTTACAACTTTCCTCCTCGATCTGATTGGCATTTTTAAAGCAATCTTCCATTTCGTGCACAGTCTCCGTTAGACGCTCGTATCGTTTACTCCATTCAGAAATTCGTACTTCCAACCTTTCAATTTCCGAATTTTTGCTGACCAAAATGAACCTCAAGTCGTTAAATTCAGTTACACGCTCAGAAAGGCATTGGTTTTGTTTTTTTAGCTGACAAATTTCTTCTTCTAATTCAATTAACTTTTTTTCGTGCAAAGATTTTGACTTAGATTCACGATTACTGATGTCTTCTTCATCCTGATTTGACTTTTCCAGGCAATTTTCCATTTCATGCAGATTCTCCGTTAGGCGCTCGTAACGTTTGCTCCATTCAGAAATTTCTCCCCTTAGCCCTTCAATTTCCGCATTTTTTCCAGTCAAAATGAACCTCCAGTCGTTAATTTCAGTAACTCGCTCCGAAAGGCATTGGTATTGTGCTTTTAGCTGACAAATTTCTTCTTCTAATTCCATTAATTATTTGTTGTGCAAAGATTTTGACTTAGACTCACGATTACTGATGTTTTCTGCATCCTCATTTATCTTTTCCAGGCAATTTACCATTTCGTTCAGAGTCTCCTTTAGACGCTCGTGACGTTTGATCAATTCAGAAATTTCTCCCCTTAGCCCTTCAATTTCCGCATTTTTTCTAGTCAAAATGAACCTCAAGTCGTTAAATTCAGTTACACATTTCTTCTTCTTTTATAATAAGTAACAATTTTGACTTTATAATTTTATCTGAAACCTGGCTGAACAAGAACATTGAAAACTATGAATTTGACATTCCTCATTATTCTTTAAATCAAGTTTGCGAGCTTGAAGTAAACACCAATCCCATTGTATTTAACCAGTCGTCGAACAACTACCGCCAGCCGCAACGCACTGACGCGTTTCGACCTTCCTTGAACCTTAGCAGATTACGACGGCAAACTGATTATCGAGGATCAAACTGCATTGAATATATATGGAAATCAAATTTAGATATGCGGCTCTCACCTCTAGCAGTCTTGCATACATTGAACTTGACTGGAAATGTCGGCTGCACAATTTCTATGCAGTCACGAACATTAACTGTTTGCAGCTTTCGCCACATATACATATATAGACAATACAATTTAACAATAATTGGTTGCGCGGGTGGTGGTAACAATACTTTAAATCAAGTTTGCGCGCTTGAAGTAAACACCAATCCCATTGTATTTAACCAGTCGTCGAACAACATAACAAAACTACCGCCAGCCGCAACGCACTGACGCGTTTCGACCTTCCATGATCATCATCAGAGTACGACGGCAAACTGACTATCGAGAATCAAACCGCATTGAATATATATGGAAATCAAATTTAGATATGCGGCTCTCACCTCTAGCAGTCTTGCATACATTGAACTTGACTGGAAATGTCGGCTGCACAATTTCTATGCAGTCACGAACATTGACTGTTTGTAGCTTTCGCCACATATACATATATAGGCAATACAATTTAACAATAATTGTTTGCACGACTGGTTAAATACAATGGGATTGGTGTTTACTTCAAGCTCGCAAACTTGATTTAAAGAATTGTTACCACCACCCGCGCAAACAATTATTGTTAAATTGTATTCCTCATTATTCTCTATTTAGGAAAGACAGATCACTGGATAAAAGAGGTGGAGGAGTAATTATTTATAGCAAATCGATATTAAATACAACAGTATTACATACTAGCGAATATAATACTGTCATTGATTTTTTAACTATACAAATTGATAACCTGATTTTAACCGCGGTTTACAGACCGCCGTATGCTAATTTACATGATGATCAAATGTTTACCAATTCCTTTCAATCTATTTTCGACTGCCATGGTTATATTGTTGTGGTAGGAGATTTTAATAAGGTGCATGACTGTGAAATAATCAATCTTTTTTCTAATCATGATCTTAAGCAGATTATAAAGGAACCAACTAGAGGTTCGGAATGCTTAGATCATGTATATTTAGAAGTTGAAGCGTTGAACTCGCACAGTTATGATGTTGTAAATTACTTCAAAGAATTGGATCATAAACAAATTATTTTACAATGGAACCTTTTGAGTAGCAAAACACAGAAACCTAATTTTGAAAATGCACACGTGCAATGTTCCAGAATCAACTGGAATCTTTTTAGAGAATTAAGCTTATCAATTGATTATGAATGTTTTTTTATCATGAACAATGACGAATTTGTTTCTTCTGTTTCATTGTTATTATCTGATATATTTAGGGCATCTACATTTACGGATGTTATACCAAAGCGAATCAATAGGAAGTTATGTAAGCTAAGAATCAAACGAGATAATATAATGAAATGTATTCTTATCAATAGTATTAAAAAATGAGGTTAGATTTGATCGATAAAGAAATTAATTCATCACTGCTGATAATCCGTCAAAGATCAGAGAGAATTATTTTGGCTAAACTGAAGAGTAATCCTAGACTAGGATACAAACTCCTCACAGACTACAGTAAATATAAGGAAAAATTAAACCTTATATTACCTGTGGGTAAAACTGATTATGAATTTCTCTGTGAATTGGATGAAGTATTTGGCAACAGAAGGAAAGCAATTTTATTGATCTACCGGATCCTTCGGGAAACCAGGATCTAGGACTTGTTATTGACAGTGATGCATTGATAGAATTAATGTTAAAAATAAAATCAAAAAAACAAAAAGATCACCTTGGTATATCGATTGATAACCTACTTCAATTACCTTTACATTTTATGAATGCGCTCTGCAATTTTATAAATAGAATTTTGAAGAATGAGAAATTACCAACCGATATACTAACAATAGTAGCTAAACCTTTGCCTAAAGTAAGTAAGCCAACGTGTGCCAGTGATTACAGACTAATCTCTATTATCCCTTCGTTTTCGAAGATAATAGAACGATTGATACTTGATCATTTAAAACGTATACTGCCGGCTGATTTCGATATATGCCAACATGGCTTTACGAAAGACAGGTCGACAACTACTAATATGCTTTCTATGTGGAAACATGTAATTACATTAGATGAGAAAAAGTTAGATGCATTAATTGTATTCATAGATATCTCAAAAGCTTTCGACTCTATATCTTTTGATGCTATTTTGAATGCGATTAATTTATTGAATATTGAGCCGAATATTTTTAGATTACTTAGATACTATTTATATAATCGAAGAATGACTATTCAAGTAAACGATTTGATAACAAAATCGAAAAGAGTAACAGGTGGAATTCCACAGGGATCAAGTTAAGGGCCAATTTTATTTGAAATCGTATTTTCAAATTTGGAAACTAAGATCCATAACGATCGAGTTTGCAAATTTGCAAATGATTTAAAAATAATCTTTCCAATTGATTAAAAAAATATTGACTTCTCCCAAAAAACAATGTGACACCAGATTTGTATGATTTAAGTAGATACTTGTTAACACAAGGGCTGAGAATAAACAGTAAAAAGACGAGAGCTTTAAAAATAGGTAACAGAACAGATTTTAATTATGCTTATTTTTATGATGCTGAGATTAATGATGTTTTTGAGATTAAACTTATGCAAGAAATTAAGGATTTAGGCATAACTATTCATTGTACGGCTTCTGCTGAGAGACATATTGAAAGGATAGTAGACAGTGCCAAAAACAGATGGGCATTAATAGATAGAAATATTATATCGCATGAAATAAAATTAGAAATGATTATAATATGGATTAGACCGATACTAGAATATGCTGCCGCTACTTGGAATCCCTTAACAAAGGGTTTGTCTAATAAGATAGAAGCTGTACAAAGAAAAGTTGTGAAACAAATTAGTCCTATCTCCTGCACTATATACGCCACTAGATTACAGTTTGTATCACTGCATCCTTTATGGTTTCGGAGGATGTGCTATTGCATAAAAGCTTTCCATTTGAACCAGTGGTCTGGTGCCTATATGAATCCCATAAGAAAGAGTCATGAAATTGGAACCAGATCTGGTCATTTTGCAATATCTCCACCATTGGTGGGGAATGTTGCGGGCAAGCTATTCTCTTTTTCAAAAATTTACAAAATTTACAATCAATTGCCAAAGGGGCTTAGAGAAACGCCTCCATCTAAAATGTCTCTTAAATTTTTATCTACCGAACTAGAAAAAGTGTTTAATCCTGCTGATATTCTTAATTTTGATTATGATAATACTTTCTCGTGGTTAAATAAAAGACAGGATTAATTGTTTTTCAGCAACATAATTTCTCGTGATTCTATCTTCAAATGTTGTTTTATTAAAACTGAAATGTTATGCATTATATCATCTTGTTAATCAACAATGCACACAATCAATTATTAGTCATGGTTCCCTTTTTTTACAAATGTTATACTCGAATTATTACTTAAATTTTTTAAATTTTGATGAAAAATCTATCACTGTTTACAGCTGATCTTTCTGATGCTGATAAATTGTACAGTACAACTAATTGCACATATATATGTGATGTGATATCTTTTTATATTGTACATTTTCTTATTTTATTATTTGATGGAACATGTGTGGTTTGAATCCAAATAAAGATATTCTATTCTATTCTATTCTTTACTAACACAACCAACTGTTTGTCATGCAAAGATTTTGACTTAAAATCACGATTATTGATGTCTTCCGCAACCTCTTTTGCCTTTTACAGGCAATTTTCCATGTCATACAGATTCTCCGTTAGAAGCTCATAACTTTTGCACCATTCAGAAATTTCTCCTCTTAGCCCTTCAATTTCCGCATTTTTTATAGACAAAATGAACTCCAAGTCGTTAAATTGAGTAACTCGCTCAGAAGGGCATTGATTTTGTGTTCTTACCTGGCGTAGTTCTCTTTCTAAATCGATTAACTTGTATTCAGACAATGATTTACGCTTGGGTTCAGAAGTAACGATCTCTTCTTCATCCTGATTTGTCATTCCATGCACGTTTCCATTACACACAGGGACTATATAAGACGTGGGTAACGTTTGTTCAACTCAGAAATTTATACTTGCAAACTTTCAATTTTCGTATCGTTACTTGTCAAAATGAATCTCAAATCGCTGATTTGAGAAACTTGTTTGGAAAAACATGAATTTTGTGTTACAATCTGTCCATTTCCTTTTTGTAGTTTCATTAATTGCTTTTCGTGCAAAATTTGAGGTTAGACTTACTATTCTCAATATCCACCTTCTCCCGATTCGTCTTTTCTAGACGATCAGTTACTTCTTGAAGAGATTATATGAGGCGCCTGTAATGTCTATTCCAGGCAAATATTTCTTCTTTTTGTCTGTTAATTTCCGCATTCTTGTTAATCAAAAGAAACTTCAAATCGTTGAACTGATCAACATGCTCGGAAAGCTGTACGATTTTCTCTGTTACCTCGTCCATTTCATGTTTCAATCTAGCCACCTGTTTGTTGAAGTTTTTCTATTACACTTTATTTGCGCATCAAAAGGAATTTAAAATATTCAAACTGTGCTTTATCTACCGTATCTACGTGATACGTTCTGCAGAGAAAGTGTCCAACTGAACTCGCTCTGCCTCAAGGCGGCAATTCTCCAAACGTGCATTAGTTTGTAACACGCGGATCCGTGTTACAACCCAACGAAGGTCAATTTTTACAAACGCTGTGCTCTTTAAGGTCAAACATTCTAACTCTGTCCTTAAACAATATTTCTCTTAGCTGTGATTTTATGAACAATCTCTGTTAGTCTCAAGCAGTTTTAATCGATATTTCTTGAACTGCAATTTTATTTGTAATTAATAGTGTTTTATAAATAGACAGAACCGCGCGCGATCCGAGAGGATCACGCGGTGGACTATTGTGTCAGTGAATTTATGAACATAAATAATTTTACTAGGCTCATATTATCATGTATCTTTAATCGTTTGACTACTCATTACATTCCAGACATTTGTGCTAAACATTTCACTTTATAGACATAAATCACTTTTATTTTTGCCGTCTAGAAGACGGACAATTTAGTTTAATTGTGAACGGTATTTAAAACATACTTTTGCATTAAAATCTGTATTTTTGCCAACCAACTCATTCAATTCGGATTAACAGTGAATTATATTTATATATGCTACATTGTGTGGAATATATCTATGAAACCTTTCTTCAGTCTTCTCATATCAACCATCCGAAAGGAATCAGAGACTGATTGGGTGCACGGGTAGTAATAATGGCCACCATTGATATGTAGTAGGGGTAAAAAATCACGAACAAGATAGCAACCCCGGAAATTGACCCCTACATTATGGTGCCCCGGTTCGTCGAACTCACAGCCAGTAAGGAATTAATAAACAGCTAGATTTTGAGAAATTCAAGCACTTTTAATGAAGGCCTCTACACACGTTATTGCCTCGGAAACGACTACACATACACGCGCACAGACACGACGTTCAAATGGGCATGGTCACCCTCAACAACTGAGGTGATTCCGCCCACGGAAGGTTCGGAAGACGGGTGGAGTCAGCCTCCTCGGCGGCAGCAGAGGCTGAGCACCGCAAGATTGTTGGACGCTCCACGTCTGATGGCTCGAAGCACGTTGCCTTCGCGGTAGAGCGCAATCAAACTATTGTCTTTACAGCGACGGCTCCAATTAAGTCATGCTTCAAACGCCCAAATGCCAGCAACTAATCTTATCGTCGGTTGCCACTATCAACATACTTTCTCATCCGTGACGCAATCTCTGGCGAATGAATGGTCATAGACACTGGATCAGATGTAAGCTCACTACGCCACAATTATCTCGAACCAACCCACCCAGTCGACACCAACAGTCTGACCTGCGCGAATGGCTCCAACATAGCAACGTTTGGGGTACGAGTACACACAATCTCGTTCTCCAACTCAAAATGATGTTTCAAATATCCGTTCATCATCGCCAACACGACATGAAACATCATTGGACGTGACTTTCTCGAACACTTCGATCTAACCATCCGTCCAAGAACGCGAGAGATAGAGGAGCCAGTATCAGTGTTGACAGAACCAAAATCAGTCGTTACACGGCATGACAGAGCAACAACACTTCCTGTAAGGTTAGCCCCCTTCATTGTGTACTAATTTTCACTGTCGGGGGGGGGTGTATGTAACACGCGGGTCCGTGTTACAACCCAACGAAGGTCAAATTTTACAAACGCTGTGCTCTTTAAGGTCAAATATTCTAACTCTGTCCTTAAACAATATTTCTCTTAACTGTGATTTTAGGAACAATCTCTGTTAGTCTCAAGCAGTTTTAATCGATATTTCTTGAACTGCAATTTTATTTGTAATTAATAGTGTTTTTATAAAATAGACAGAACCGCGCGCGATCCGAGAGGATCACGCGGTGGACTATTGTGTCAGTGAATTTATGAACATAAATAATTTTACTAGGCTCATATTATCATGTATCTTTAATCGTTTGACTACTCATTACATTCCAGACATTTGTGCTAAACATTTCACTTTATAGACATAAATCACTTTTATTTTTGCCGTCTAGAAGACGGACAATTTAGTTTAATTGTGAACGGTATTTAAAACATACTTTTGCATTAAAATCTGTATTTTTGCCAACCAACTCATTCAATTCGGATTAACAGTGAATTATATTTTTATATGCTACATTGTGTGGAATATATCTATGAAACCTTTCTTCAGTCTTCTCATATCAACCATCCGAAAGGGATCAGAGACTGATTGGGTGCACGGGTAGTAATAATGGCCACCATTGATATGTAGTAGGGGTAAAAATCACGAACAAGATAGCAACACCGGAAATTGACCCCTACATTATGGTGCCCCGGTTCGTCGAACTCACAGCCAGTAAGGAATTAATAAACATCTAGATTTTGAGAAATTCAAGCACTTTCAATGAAGGCCACTACACACGTTATTGCCTCGGAAACGGCTGCACATACCCGCGCACAGACACGACGTTCAAATGGGCGTGGTCACCCTCAACAACTCAGGTGATTCCGCCCATGGAAGGTTCGGAAGACGGGTGGGGTCAGCCTCCTCGGCGGCAGCAGAGGCTGAGCACCCCAAGATTGTTGGCCGCTCCACGTCTGATGGCTCAAAGCACGTTGCCTTCGCGGTAGAGCGCAATCAAACTATTGTCTTTACAGCGACGGCTCCAATTAAGTCATGCTTCAAAAGCCCAAATGCCAGCAACTAATCTCATCGTCGGTTGCCACTATCAACATACTTTCTCATCCGTGACGCAATCTCTGGCGAATGAATTGTCATAGACACTGGATCAGATTTAAGCTCACTACGCCACAATTATCTCGAACCAAACCACCCAGTCGACACCAACAGTCTGACCTGCGCGAATGGCTCCAACATAGCGACGTTTGGGGTACGAGTACACACAATCTCGTTCTCCAACTCAAAATGATGTTTCAAATATCCGTTCATCATCGCCAACACGACATGAAACATCATTGGACGTGACTATCTCGAACACTACGACCTAACCATCCGTCCAAGAGCGTGAGAGATAGAGGAGCCAGTATCAGTGTTGACAGAACCAAAATCAGTCGTTACACGGCATGACAGAGCAATAAAACTTCCTGTAAGATTAGACCCCTTCATTGTGTACTAATTTTCACTGTCGTTGGTGTGTATGTAACACGCGGCTCCGTGTTACAACCCAACGAAGGTCGAATTTTACAAACGCTGTGCTCTTTAAGGTCAAATATTCTAACTCTGTCCTTAAACAATATTTCTCTTAGCTGTGATTTTAGGAACAATCTCTTTTAGTCTCAAGCAGTTTTAATCGATATTTCTTGAACTGCAATTTTATTTGTAATTAATAGTGTTTTTATAAAATAGACAGAACCGCGCGCGATCCGAGAGGATCACGCGGTGGACTATTGTGTCAGTGAATTTATGAACATAAATAATTTTACTAGGCTCATAATATCATGTATCTTTAATCGTTTGACTACTCATTACATTCCAGACATTTGTGCTAAACATTTCACTTTAAAGGCATAAATCACTTTTATTTTTGCCGTCTAGAAGACGGACAATTTAGTTTAATTGTGAACGGTATTTAAAACATACTTTTGCATTAAAATCTGTATTTTTTCCAACCAACTCATTCAATTCGGATTAACAGTGAATTATATTTTTATATGCTACATTGTGTGGAATATATCTATGAAACCTTTCTTCAGTCTTCTTATATCAACCATCCGAAAGGGATCAGAGACTGATTGGGTGCACGGGTAGTAATAATGGCCACCACTGATATGTAGTAGGGGTAAAAAATCAGGACCAAGATAGCAACCCCGGAAATTGACCCCTACAAGATGACTCAAATTTAAACTGTAAAGAACAATTACGTGGTAGCACATTAAAGTGTATAATAATGCATAAAAGAAAAGAATATAATGGTTCTTGGGTGTTTTAAACAACTGGTAGCATAAATTTGAATATAGAAAGAATGCAATATTAAAATTTGCCCAAAGTAAATAGATAGTATAATTCTTCAGTACATTGACTGAGCCTTGCCAGCAATCATTTAAACAAGCATGAAATTGACGGAAAATTTAAGCATATATATATATATATATATATATATATATATATATATATATATATATATATATATATATAATCTTATTAACACGAGTTTTGTGTTCAAAAAAGCTATCACGCACTCACCCAAAATATTTATTTACATTTATTGATTGATATTTCAATTGATACACCAGTCCTTTTACACTATTCGTACTCTTTTCAACAAAAGGCCACCTTTCGCACCACCAAATTAGACAGTTCAAACCGCAGTGCAAATTTTGGAAAGGACTACCGGCGTGTCAAGCAAAATATCATACAATAAATGTCACTAAAATTTTTTGGTTTGACAACACATTAATCAACGGAAAAAAGTCTAGTAAAATGGAACAATACTACTCAGCGCAAATATCATTGAACATACTAGCTTTTGGTAGGAACTTTTTATACCATTTATGAGTGTCACATAGAATCTGGATAATGACTTAAATACGCATATATCTGCAGGATGGAACAATTTACCCCTTACATATTTATGGTCAAATTGTTATTAAAAACAAACTGTCCTTATAAATTTTCTAGGCACTCACTAATCTAGGTGTAACGTATTTTAATTTTATATCTTGATTTAGCTTATTTCTGCAATTTTCAGTACTATATTTTTCTTTCTACGAAAAGGATGAGAAAACACGCTTGGTTCGCACATACTTGCACAATGTATAATTTAATCTTGATTTATGTAAAAAATTCAAAATTTAACTGCGATTTTGTCGGATACTGATATTGAAAAAATCGTTATGGACCTTCAGAACTCAATGAAGGTGTTGAAGGAAGAAAACAACTAATTAAAAAAATGAAATGACCAAATTGAAAAATGATGCTGTTGTGAATGCGACGAAAGTGGAACAAGCGGTGAAAAATAATGAAACCTTAAGCGCGCGTATTGTTGAACTGACTGGGGCACTACATATGAAGTTATACAAATTACACACAGATGTTCTGCCATGGATTGAACTGGCTGATATAACAGTGGAAGGCGACACGCCAGTTTAAAACAAATCATCAGGTGAAGAAATACTGAATATATTAGCGAACGAAGTCTCAGCGCGGAACAGCAAACAAGATCAGTTAGTTTTATTTAATCTTGATGAAAATGCCGACGTAACAGACGTCGAGAAATTAAATGCTTTAATAAAAGAAGAGACACCTGCCGATATTGCTAAATGCTATAGGGTGGGGAAACGGTCAGATCGTCCAAGGCCAATAGTTGTAAAACTATCAAAAAGGCCAACAAATATGCAGATAGAGTCTATCAATAAAAAGAAAAATGAGAATTCGAGTTTTCACACCATATTTATTGGACGGGACAAAACGTTTCTCCAACGGAAGTTGGCAAAAGCAAAAAAGTTAAAAAACAACCAGGAACGGAAGCCGTCAACCTCTGATCAAGCTATTATAAGGAATCTATCGAGTGAGACTGCAACTTAAAAAAACGATGTATCATTACTAAATGTTGTGGACAGCGGGGGGAGAAGAAGTATGGCCTCAAAACCCGGGAAACGAACAATAAAGAAGCCAACAAAGCTGAATCAGTAAAAGTCGATAATTGTTTAGATAAGTCGTATTCTACATTTACTTTATTTTATGCTAACTTTCGAAGTGTTAGGAACAAAACTTTTTGCTGTGTAATTTTATAATAAGTAACGATTTTGATTTTATAATATTATCTGAAACTTGGCTTAACAAGGATATTGAAAACCATGAATTTGATATTCCTCACTATTCTTTATTCAGAAAAGACAGATCGCTGGATAAAAGAGGTGGAGGAGTACTCATTTATAGTAAATCTGTATTAAATGCGAAAAGTTTTACATACTAGTGAAGATAATGCTATCATTGATTTTTTATCTATACAAATTGATAATCTGATCTTAACCGCGGTTTACAGACCGCCGTATGCTACTTTATATGATGATCAAACATTTACCAATTCTTTTCAATCTATTTTTGACTGTCATGGCTATAATGTAGTGGTAGGTGACTTTAATAAGTTACATGACTGTGAAATAATCAATTTTTTCTAATCATGATCTCAAGCAGATTATAAATGAATCAACTAGAGGTTCACAATGCTTAGATCATGTATACTTAGAAATTGAAACGGTGAAATCACACAGTTATGATGTTGTTAATTATTTCAAAGAATTGAATCACAAACATACTGATTGATTATGAAGGTTTTTTTCTTGAACACTGACGAATTCGTTTCTTCTGTTTCATCGTTATTATCTATTTTATTTCAGGCATCTGCGTTTACGGACATTATACCGAAACGAATTAATAGGAAATTATGTAAACTAAGAATTAAACGAGATAATATAATAAAGTGTAGTCTTATCAATAGTATTAAACAAATGAGGTTAGATTTCATTGATAACGAAATTAATTCATCACTGCTGATAATTCGTCAAAGATCAGAACGAATTATTTTGGCCAAAATGAAGAGTAATCCTAGACTAGGATACAAACTCCTCACAGATTACAGTAAATATAAGGAAAAGTTAAAGCTTATATTACCTGTGGATAAAACTGAGTATGAATTTCTCTGTGAATTGGATGAAGTATTTGGCAATTTGATATGCAATCCACAGAATGAAAGAAATTTTATAGAACTATCTGACCCCTTGGGAGACCAGGAACCAGGACTTGTTATTGACAGTGATGAATTGATAAAATTGATGTTAAAAATCAAATAAAAAAGCAAAAACATCACCTTGGTATTTCGATTGATAACCTGCTTCAATTACCCTTAACTTTTACGAATGTGCTCTGCAACTTTATAAATAGAATTTTGAAGAATGGGAAATAACCAATCGTTATACTACCGATAGTAGCTAAACCGTTGCCAAAAGTAAGTAAGCCAATGTGCGCCAGTGATTATAGATTAATCTCTATTACCCCTTCGTTTTTGAAGATAATAGAACGATTGATACTAGATCATTTAGAACGTATGTTGCCGGCTGATTTTGATTTATGTCAACAAAGCTTTAGGAAAGATAGATCGACAACTACTAATATGCTTTCTATGTGGAAACATGTAATTACATTAGATGAGAATAAGTTAGATGCATTAATTGTATTTATAGATATCTCAAAAGCTTTTGACTCTATATCTTTTGATGCTATTTTGAATACGATTAGTTTGTTGAATATTGATCCGAATATTTTTAGATTACTTAAATACTATCTATATAATCGAAGAATGAGTATTCAAGTAAACGATTTGATATCAAAATCGAAACGAGTAACAAGCGGAATTCCACAGGGATCAAGTTTGGAGCCAATTTTATTTAAAATCGAATTCGCACATTTGAAAACTAAGACCCTTAACGTTCGAGTTTGGAAATTTGCTGATGATTTAAAAGTAATCTTTCCAATTGATCCAAAAAATGTCGAATTCTCCAAAAATAATATGACATTAGATTTGTATGATTTGAGTAGATATTTGATTGCACTAGGGCTGAGAACAAACAATAAAAAGACGAGAGCTTTAAAAATAGGTAACAGAACAGAATTTTATTATGTTTATTTTCATGATGCTGTGATTAATGATGTTTTTGAGATTAAACTTATGCAAGAAATAAAGGATATAGGCATAACTATTCAATGTACAGCTTCTGCTGAGAGACATATTGAAAGCATAGTAGGCAGTGCCTCGAGATTACAGTTTGTATTACTGCAATCTTTGTGGTTTCGGAGGATGTGCTATTGCATAAAAGTTTTCCATTTGAACCAGTGGACTGGTGCCTATATGACTCCGATAAGAAGGAGTAATGAAGTTGGAACTAGATCTGGACATTTTGCAATATCTCCTCCTTTGGTGGGGAATGTTGCGAGCAAATTATTCTCTTTTTAGAAAATCTACAAAAATTTATAACTCAATTGCCGAAGGGGCTTAGAGAAATGCCTCCATCTAAGATGTCTTTTAACGTTTTATCTACTGAACTAGAAAAAGTCTACAATCCTGCTGATATTTTTTATTTTGATTATGATAATACTTTCTCATGGTTGAATAAAAGACAAGGATAATTGTTATCGGAAACAGAATTTCTTGAGATTTTTATTTCCAAGTTTTGTATTATTAAAATTGAAATGTTATGCATTATATCATCATGTTAGTCAACAATACATACAATCACTTGCTAGACATGGCTCTCAATTTTTTTGCATAATGTTACACTCGAATTATACCTTAATTTTTCCTATTTTGATGATGTATCTATTATTCTTTACAGCCGAACTTTCTGATATTGATATATTGTACAGTACAACTAGTGAGATATACTTATCTACATGAGACTTGTTGCACAATTTTATGTGATGTGATAACTTTTTTTATTTATTGTACATTTTCCAATTTTATTATTTGATGGAACATGTGTGGCTTGAATCCAAATAAAGATATTCTATTCTAAAAAAAAGAAACAACAAATATAAATAGCGATAAAATGAATGATTTAGGCACAGAAATTATTAGTGAGATTTACGAAAGATAGAGTGTACCAATTATGAGTATATTTATCAGGATAACGCACAAAAGTGCGACAACCTAAACCTCTACTCAACACGATTATGGCCAAGTCAGAATTACGGCAAGGTAACATCAGAAATGCAGCTTCCTTGTGGCTTTAACTGTATCACGTCATAAGCAAACCAAATCCTGCAGCTAACTTTGCCCTACGAAGAAACGAAAGATACGAAAATAATCCTACCAGACATGTGGAACAGGATCGCCACTGAGCTTGATTCGATGCCATATTTAGAAGGGTTTCTAACCAGGAACTATGATGTGAACTTGGCAGACGTGTGGGTCATATACTACTCAATTTGCATGTAAGTGACTTCAATTGTTTCTGCCATGTCAAAATCTGCCCAACTTGTTTTTTAAGACAATCTGGTGCTGGATGAGAGAATATAGTTCTACTGAACAATCGAATTGAGCGCATAAGCAAAACATGAACGGGTAAAACGAAGTTGATGATGATGATGATTTGTTTTTCTAACGAGGAGCACTTGTTGGCAGATCTAAAAATACGTCTACGGATATCAACGTTGGTTATACAATATTGATAATAAATATTTACTATGCTTCTCAAACAATGATGGTAGAATGCCAGTTAGTGTCTAATATCATCAAATTTAAGAGGCTAAATTTCACTAGCGTATAGTAAAACTGTGTGTACAAATATATTCTAAACACGACCTTTAAGGCAGAGAGAAACAAACGCGTTTCTTCATAAATGGCAAAGGTTCAAGGAAGCTTCTATAGCTTTTGAAATTCTCATTCTCACCTTGTTCGACATATTGCCTAAATTATAGATATACAAACCTGTCAATTATGTCCAGAGCTTCATCCTGCAGTCGTAGAGTTGGAGTAAGTGGCGCGAATTTTATACTGCGAGACAAAACAAAGTCAACTAATCTATTCAAATTGGCCTGAGCTGCATCTCGATTGTCTGCATAGTCAAGATCGTTTAGTTTATGTCCTGGGAGAACATCTGCATCCTTAATATGTGGACAGCCCTGATAAATACCACTGCTGGATGTAAAGTTGAGCAATTATTCCTTGTAGGCCTTAACGCGACCAGAAGTAATTGTTTAGAGAGCGCGTATAATATTAAAAACAGAATATGGAATAAGACATTGCGATCCACTGATTTAAATGCAGCTTTGAAGTCTAGAAAGACGGATTTTTTGGAACGGTGATATAAATGTCGCTATTTAAGAAATTGCTTTAAAGTAAAACTATTATCTATAAAACCTCGTCCTGAGCGGAATCTGGCTTTTTCTTCTCTAGTGTTATAGCAAAAACTTTATTAATTAGAAATGGAAATTCATTCAGTAGACCTGTTCCCTCCTCATTAAGAATCATTAAAGTATTGTTGTGACTTTTGCCGAGGACGGTGTTTGAACAGGAACACTTTATTTTCAGTTGAGTAACTATGTATAAAATATGCTGAAATTGTCAAATATCATGCATATGGTTTATGGAAATATATGCAAATAAAATATACCAAATTTATAATTATTTCATTTGTAATGAAATTAATTAGGTTACCTAAACTTATTATGATTTTTTTTTACAAATGCGGAAAAAATAGCAATTTGTTTATATTTATCTTTAATAATAAGTAAGTTCTTCAAAATTACATTTCGAAGCAACAGAAGAGAGTAGCTCCATAAAAAGAAGCTCATTTAGTAGATAAAAGTGACACCGATGTTTGCAAATAAAAACAAGAAAACAATTTTTTAGTGACAACTTTCCTTCATGAAGCCTCAGTACATTGTCGCTGCATTTCGCCACGAAAGCGCGTTTAGCACAATTTATTAGCAGAAACAACATGTCAAGCTGTAAAAGCTATAAGCTTAAAAATATTTTAATTTGGCCAAATATATGAATTGAATATACTTCAGAACAAGTGGTTCCATCAATACTATTACCATGACTGCGAAGAATATAGAACCTGCATTAACGACTCGATAGTTGATACAAATAGTTCGGCTGCTTTTACGGTATATGATATAAACGCAATAAACTAAAAATTCACGACAACAAACCCATGGAATTCAAAGTTATGCGTGGGCTGTAGATGAACGCAGGATGGCCCTTTCCGGTAAACTTAATTTCCATTAATCAACACATTCGATATATTAGATGGAATTAGCTGCTTGGCTCATCAAATTTTTGATAGTGGTGGTAGAAAACAGAAATCGCAAATGCCTACATTCCAAAACGGTCGTAATACATACAATGTATACAATTAAAGAAGTATTAATTGAAACTACAATAATTTCGACGGACAAGAGCTTAAAAATCTTTCTGGTTTGGGCCCCGTTTACTAGACACTTGCGCTGCACTTCGGCGTGAAATCGCGATTAGCATAAAAAATACCTAATAATTTGTTTATATGATCATAAATTTTACAAAAATACAGATAAAACTAGCAGTAGTTTAAATTTTGCTCTAAACCATAACATGTCTGATCATCAAATAAAGTAAATTTCCGTTATTAGTCTGCTACACAAACAATCAAGGAATTACGAAGCAGCACTTTGCGTTAAAACGAATACCACACTAGAAAATAGCACATGGAGTGGACGAAACTGACAGCGAGGTTAGTACTTAATGTCATTAAATCTGTGGACATATCATTTGGAAACTAGCTTTTCATGGCAAAACTATAACACAAGCGATTTTTAAACGAATTTAAAAGCAAATAATAATTTTGACGCACAGCAGCTTAAAAAGCTTTCGTGTTTGAGTCCCAGTTCCCTAGAAATTTTAGCTGTATTATGGCGTGAAAGCACGATTGGCATAAAAATTTCAGAAACAGCGCCAGATGAAGCAGTTAAATAGAAAACGATAAATTCATGCAAAATGTCCCAAAATTTAAGTATTAAAATAACATCAGAATAACTAAAACTCTGCCAAATCCATATACTTTGTCCTACACCGATATAATTTATTATATTTTGCAAAAATGATGACTTTGTCCAATTCAAAATATAAAATTTATATAAGGATTAATGAGAACTACGAAGCAGGCAATGTTGTTCAAAAAATTGCCCAACTTATAATTTATGCGTTTAAACAGTTAAGGAAGAAAGAATTAACGTCAGGAAGGAGGAAGTTATAATAATATGTACACACACGTTTCGTTATCCCCGACAAATCATCAATAGAAGTCCGTACCATGCCCAATGCCCACTACATATATTTGCCATAGGGTTGGAGATAAAGGACAGTAAATTCTCCTATATGAAAGTGTATTCAAGGAGTATTAGAGTTAACTTCATAGCGTGTTCAAAAGTTAGATATCTGAGACACTAGACCAAAAATATTCCGACTCGATAACGGTCACAAACAGCTTGGTTACCTGGTGGGCACTTTTTACACACACATTAAACTGATGCTTTACTGTCCCTAAAGCTCGACATTAGTAGTTATGTGTTGACTGTATATGCACACAAGGCCGCCTATTCCAAGTAAACTTAATTTCCATTAGTCGCAATATTTGACATATTAGATGGAAATGGCTGACTAGTTCCCTAAACATTCGATAGTGGGGTACAAAACGAACTTTGAAAATGCTTAATTGCTAAAACGGCGTTATTGTAGAAATTGAACGCACCTGCATTTATTTGAGAGATGTTTGCAGTATATATATTTCAAATTGATTGTATCAGATTTAATTTCTGGAAATCTTTATTTATTTATTAAAATATTACAAATTTAGATATTAGGACATGTTTAATGAAATGCATTATTTGACCTGATTATTTTGCAGCAAGTAGACTGGAATATAAAGCGTATTCAAATGCAAACACTGGATCAAATTGTGATATTTATTTATAATGTGAAAACGTGATCATTTATTCATTTACGTAAACATAAACAAATACGGACAAGCGTGGTATTTTTATACACCACTTTTAATTTAAACATCTACATTTATCAGATGACATTTTTAGATTGACATAATTTGTTTACCAAACACCCCATCTAGGGATAACAAAGTAGCGTTAGTTTCAAACAGAAAATCACCATAGACATCTATTTCAATGTCAACGGAGAGTGACACTTAGTAAAAACTATTTTTAAGATTGCAAAATAGTTTTACATGGGCAATATCATAACACGAGCGATATTTATACGCATATAGTAAAATCAATGAACAGCAGCCCTAAAATCTTTCCGAGTTTGGGCCTCAGTTATTTGGAAATTTTCGCAATACCTTTCCGTGTAAGCGGTTTTAAAATAAAATATCTTCATAAACAGCGACATGTGAAGCAGTAAAATGTAAAAGTTAAAGATAATCGAAATTAATCAAACCTGACATTTCCATTAACATGAGAACAACTATGATGCCAGCATATCCATGAACACTTGCCTAGATCTTTATCAGTTATCATATTTCACAGTAATCATAGAATCTTTCAATTCAGAAAAATTAATTTATATACTGATTAATGCGGAAACTTAGAAACAAACAATGGTGTATTAGGTAATACACACCTAGCAATATGGGAGTTCAGAGAATTAAAGAAGTATTGAATGCACGGCAAACGAAATTAATATATAACGCACGAAGTCGTTTCGTTATTACAGACTATTCATCAGTAGAAGCCGATAATTCGCCCAATTTCCACAATATATTTGTCATAGCTTGTCGGAAAGTAGATGGTATATTCTGCTATCGGAATGTGCAATCAAGCAATAACAGAGTTAGCTTCATATAATGTATTGGAAAATGCGCCTTCAAATACATCAAACTTTATACGATATATGCTAAGACTGCAAAGAATATAGGCCCTGCATTTATGCGTCGATACTGCACACAAATAGTTTGGTTGCCTTTTCGGAACATGATACACACACGCAATAAACTGGTACATTACGACCGCAAACCTATGAAGTTCAAAATTATACGTGGGTTGAATGTGAGCGCCCACTCGCCTTTTCCTTGTTAACTTAATTTAGATTTATGACCAGATTCGATATATTAGATGGAATTCGCAAATTGGCTTAACAAACTGTAGATGGTACAAAACGGATATCACGAAAATTTCCTTGCTAAAGAGAAGGTTTAAATTGAAATTATTAATTGCTGTTCATTTAATATTTGAAATTTATTATGCCAAACTTGGAAAATATTCCAAATTTAAAAGTTATTTCATATTTAATGATATTGATTATCTAACCCGTTATTTTGCTAAAAATGTAATATTAAATAATTGGCATTTAATGGGAATCCACCTATTGATAAACTTAGCCTTCAAAAAGTAATATAATTGTGACACGCAAGGCATCAGTAGTCTAAATACCTAATAATTTGTGTATATGATCATTAATTTTAAAAAATACAGATAAAACTAGAAGTGGTTTAAATTTTGCTCTAAACCATAACATCTCTGATCATCAAATAAACTAAAATTTCCGTTATTAGTCTGCTACACAAAAAATCAAGGAATAACTAAGCAGCGCTATGCGTTAAAAAAGAATACCACACTAGAAAATAGCACATGGAGTGGACGAAACTGACAGCGAGGTTGGTACTTAATGTCTTTAAATCTGTGGACATATCATTTGGAAACTAGCTTTTCATAGCAAATCTATAACACAAGCGATTTTTAAACGAATTTAAAAGCAAATAATAATTTTGACGCACAGCAGCTTAAAAAGCTTTCGTGTTTGAGTCCCAGTTCCCTAGAAATTTTAGCTGTATTTCGGCGTGAAAGCACGATTGGCATAAAAATTTAAGAAACAGCGCCAGATGAAGCAGTTAAATAGAAAACGATAAATTCATGCAAAATGTTCCAAAATTTAAGTATTAAAATAACATCAGAATAACTAAAACTCTGCCAAATCCATATACTTCGTCCTACACCGATATAATTTATTATATTTCGCAATAATGATGACTTTGTTCAATTCAAAATATAAAATTTATATAAGGATTAATGAGAACTACGAAGCAGGCAATGTTGTTCAAAATATTGCCCAACTTGTAATTTATGCGTTTAAACAGTTAAGGAAGAAAGAATTAACGTCAGGAAGGAGGAAGTTATAATAATATGTACACACACGTTTCGTCATCCCCGATAAATCATCAATAGAAGTCCGTACCATGCCTAATACCCACTACATATATTTGCCATAGGGTTAGAGATAAAGGACAGTAAATTCTCCTATATGAATGTGTATTCAAGGAGTATTAGAGTTAACTTCATAGCGTGTTCAAAAGTTAGGTATCTGAGACACTAGACCAAAAATATTCCGAGTCGATAACGATTACAAACAGCTTGGTTACCTCGTGGGCAATTTTTACACACACATTAAACTGATGCCCTACTGCCACTAAAACACGACATTAGTAGTTATGTGTGGACTGTATATGCACAAAAGGCCGCCTATTCCAAGTAAACTTAATTTCCATTAATCCCCATATTTGACATATTAGATGGAAATGGCTGACTAGCTCCCCAAACTTTCGAAAGTTGGGTACAAAACGAACTTTAAAAATGCTTAATTGCTAAAACGGCGTTATTGTAGAAATTGAACGCACCTGCATTTATTTGAGAGATGTGTGCAGTGTATATATTTCAAATTGATTGTATCAGATTTAATTTCTGGAAATCTTTATTTGTTTATTAAAATATTACAAATTTAGATATTAGGACATGTTTAATGAAATGCATTATTTAACCTGATTATTTTGCAGCAAGTAGACTGGAATATAAAGCGTATTTAAATGCAAATACTGAGAACTCTACGCGGACTGACAAATGGATCAAATTGTGATATTCATATATAATCTGAAAACGTGATCAATTATTCATTTACGTAAATATAAACAAATACAGACAAGCGTGGTATTTTTATACATTACTTTCAATTTAAACGTCTACATTTATCAGATGACATTTTAACATTGACATAATTTGTTTACCACACAACCAATCTAGGGATAACAAAGTAGCGTTAGTGTCAAACAGAAAATCTCCATAGACATCTATTTCAATGTCAACGGAGAGTGACACTTAGTAAAAACTCTGTTTAAGATTGCAAAATATTTTTACATGGGCAATATCATAACACGAGCGATATTTATACGCATATAATAAAATCAATGAACAGCAGCCCTAAAATCTTTCCGAGTTTGGGCCTCAGTTATTTGGAAATTTTCGCAATACCTTGCCGTGTAGGCGGTTTTAAAATAAAATATCTTCATAATCAGCGACATGTGAAGCAGTAAAATGTAAAAGTTAAAGATAATCAAAATTTATCAAAACTAAAATTTACATTTGCATGGGAACAACTATTACGCCAGCATATCCATGAACACTTGCCTAGATCTTTATCAGTTATCTTATTTTGACAGTAATCATAGTATCTTTCAATTCAGAAAAATTAATTTATATACTGCTTAATGCCGTAAACTGAGAAACAAACAATGGTGTATTAGGTAATGCACACCTAACAATATGGGAGTTCAAAGAATTAAAGAAGAATTTAATGCACGGCGAACGAAATTAATATATAAAGCACGAAGTCGTTTCGTTATTACAGACTATTCATTAGTAGAAGCCTATAATTCGCCCAATTTCCACAATATATTTGTCACAGCTTGTCGGAAAATAGATAGTATATTTTGCTATCGGAATGCGCAATCAAGCAATAACAGAGTTAGCTTCCTCTAGTGTATTTGAAAATGCGCCTTCAAACAGATCTCACTTTATACGATATATGCTAAGACTGCGAAGAATATAGGCCCTGCATTTATGCGTCGATACTACACACAAATAGATTGGTTGCCTTTTCGGAACATCATACACACACGCAATAAACTGTTACTTTACGTCCGCAAACCCATGAAGTTCAAAATTATACGTAGGCTGAATGTAAGCGCCCACTCGCCTTTTCCTGGTTAAACTAATTTAATATTTATCACCAGATTCGATATATTAGATGGAATTCGCGGATTGGCTTAACAAAACGTAGATGGGACAAAACGGATATCACCAATATTTCCTTGCTAAAGAGAAGGTTCAAATCGAGATAATTAATTGTTGTTGATTTAATAATTGACATTTATTATGCCAAACTCGGAAAATATTCCAAATTTATAAGATATTTCATATTCAATAATATTGATTATCTAACCCGTTATTTTGCTCAATATGTATAATTAAATAATTGGTATTTAGTGGGAGTCCACTTATTGATACACTTAGCCTTCAAAAAGTAATATATTTGTGACACACAAGGCATCAGTAGTCCAAATACCTAATAATTTGTTTATATGCAAGTATGTATTAGGTTTTGCGAACCTATTATTCCACATTCTTCTACCAAATATATAGTGGTTAAAGGGCGTAATACCGGCTCCTACTGATGAGTCGCCAGTAAGCACGAAACGAATGTGCATGAGATTATACTTTCCGTTCATGCTGCCTTTGGTTTATCCTTCTGGTCACAACTGAACTAATTAGTTACTAGGTTCGCAAAACCTAATACATACTTGCATATATATTAGTTCTTCGCAACAAACAGTATTTAACTGTAATTTGTTTATATGTTCATAAATTTAGAAAAAATACGATAAAACTAGAAGTAGTTTAAATTTACTCTAAACCATAACATCTCTGATCATTAAATAATCTAAAATTTCCGTTATTAGTCTAATACACAAACTATCAAGGAATAACGAAGCGGAACTTAGCGTTAAAAAGCATAACACACTAGAAAATAACACATGGCTTTGACGAAACTGAAAGTGAGGTTGGTACTTAATGTCTTCAAATCTGTGGACATATCATTTGAAACTACTTTTTCATGGCAAAACTATAAAATTTTTAAAAGTAAATGTAAAAGCAAATAATAATTTTGACGCACAGCAGCTTAAAAAGCTTTCGTGTTTGAGTCCCAGTTCCCTCGAAATTTTCGCTGTACTTCGGCGTGAAAGCGCGATTACCATAAAAATTTCAGAAACAGCGCCAGATGAAGCAGTTAAATAGAAAACGATAAATTCATGCAAAATGTCCCAAAATTTAAGTATTAAAATAACATCAGAATAACTAAAACTCTGCCAAATCCATATACTTTGTCCTACACCAATATAATTTATTATATTTTGCAAAAATGATGACTTTGTTCAATTCAAAATATAAAATTTATATAAGGATTAATGAGAACTACGAAGCAGGCAATGTTGTTCAAAAAATTACCCAACTTGTAATTTATGCGTTTAAACAGTTAAGGAAGAAAGAATTAACGTCAGGAAGGAGGAAGTTATAATAATATGTACACAAACGTTTCGTTATCCCCGACAAATTATAAATAGACATCGTTATCATTCCCAATACCCACAACATTTATATGCCGTACGTTTAGAGATAAAGGACAGTAAACTATCTTATACAGATGTTTTTTCAGGAGTAGTAGAATTAGCCTCATACAGCGTTCAAATGTACGTCCGCTGAGACACCGCGACGGGAATAGACATAATATATGCCGAGTCGATAACTGTTACAAACAGATTGTTTATCAGGTGGAAACATTTTGCACACACATTAAACTGATGCCTTACTGCCACTATAACATGACATTAAAGTCATGTGTGTGTTGTATATAAACACAAGGCCACCCAATCCAATTAACGTAATTTCCAGATTCGACATATTAGATGGAATTGGCTGACCAGCTCCGAAAACAGTTAAATACCGGTTGTTCCGCAGAAATAACATATATGCGAGGCTATTAACAAATTACTTCAGTGCATGAACTTAACAGGTGTTCAGAAATTGTTGTAATTCACAATTTCGATGAACTATAGCATAAATTAATATCCATCATGTTGGTACAATGAACCGACTCAGTACCCATATTGTTGGTACCATGTACCTTTTCGGTACTATAATATTGGCATCGGTAATTAACACAATAGCCATAGCGTTAGTATCCTTTACAGACTCGGTATATATATTATATGGTGTAAGTTTGCGTTGAAGTCCCATTACCGAAGGCCTTATATGAGGTTAGCTTCACTATTGCAGGTTTAAACATTCATCTATTAGATTGTACCGTCCTATTATCCCATATACTTCACCCAAATATAATGTGGTTAAAAGGCGTAATACCGGCTCTTACTGATGAGTCGGCAGTAAGCACGAAGCAAATGTGCATGAGATTATACATTCCATTCATGCTGCCTTTGATCTATATTTCTGCTCACAGCTGAATTAATTTGTTTCTACGTTCGCAACACCTAATACATACTAACAAATATATTAGTTCTCCACAACAAAAATGATTTAACTGTTATATATTGAATTGAATGATGTCATGCTTACCGCGATATTTGATAACTGATATCGATCAAGGCCAGAATGAATGGATGTAGTGGCGTAGGAGGTATTCAGAAATTGTTCTTATTCTCAATTTTGGTAAACTATAGCCTAAATTGATTTCCATGTTGTTGTTTCTATGTACCGACTCGGAAACCATATTTGTAGTACCAGGTACCTTTTCGATACTATAATATTGGTATCGGTTACTTACACAATAGCCATAGTGTTAGTATCCTCAACAGACACGGTATTTATATTATATAGTGTGAATTAGCGTTGGAGTCGCGTTGTCGAAGACTTTATGCAATGTTAACTTCACTATTGCAGGTTTACACATTCATCCTATTATGCCACATTATTCCCCCATAATATACTGGTTAAAGGGCGTAATACCGGCTCCTACTGATGAGTCGCCAGTAAGCATGAAACGAATGTTCATGGGATTAAACATTCCATTCACTCTGCCTTTCGTTTATCCCTCTGGTCACAACTGAACCAATTTGTCACAAGGCTCGCAACACCTAATACATACTTGCACATATATTCGTTCTGCGCAACAATCAGTATTTAACTGTTATATATTGAATTGGATGATGTCATGCTTTCCGCGATATGTGATAACTGATATCCATCAAGGCCAGAGTGTATGGATTTACTGGAGTAACATGTGTTCATGAAATGATTTAATTTTCAATTTCGGCGAACTTTAGCATAAATTGATATTCATCGTTTTGGTATCATGTACCGCCTTGGAGACCATATTGTTAGTACCATGTACCGTTTCGGTACTATAATATTTGTATTGGTTACTAACAAAATAACAATAGTGATAGTATCCTTTACAGACTCGGTATATATATTATATATTAGAGTTTGCATTGAAGTTGCATTTTCGAAGACTTTACATGAGGTTAGCTTCATTATTGCAGGTTTACACATTCATCTATGAGATTGTACCGTCCTATTATCCCATATACTTTACCCAAATATAATGTGGTCAAAGAGCGTAATACCGGCTCTTACTGATGAGTCGGCAGTAAGCACGAAACTAATGTACCTGAGAGTATACTTTACGTTCACGCTGCCTTTCGTTTATCCCTCTGGTCACAACTGAACTAATTTTTCACGAGGCTTGCAACAACTAATAAATACTTGCCTATATATTAATTCTTCGCAACAAAAAGTATTTAACTGTTATTTATTGAATTGAATGTTGTCATTCTTACCGCGATATGTGACATCTGATATCGACCAAGACCAGAGGGTATGGATGTACTGAGGTAACAGGTCTTCAGAAAATGTTGTAATTCTCAATTTCGGTGAACTATAGCGTAAATTGATATCCATCATGAGGATACCATATACCGACTCAGAAACGATATTGCTAATGCCATGTTCCTTTTTGGTACTAAAATTTTCCTTTCGGTTACTAACACAATAATTATAGTGTTAATATACTTTAGAGACTCGATATATATATGATATAGTGTGAGTAAGTGTTGAAGTCGCATTGTCGAAGATTTTATACGATGCTAGCTTCACTATTGCAGGTATACACATACGTCTAAGGGATTGTACCGTCCTATTATCCCACATTTTTTACCCAAATTTAAAGTTGTTAAAGGCCGTAATATCGGCTCCTACTGATGAGTTGCCAGTAAGCATGAAACGAATGTGCATTAGATTATATATTCCGTTCACGATGTCTATCTTTTATCCCTGTGGTCACAACTGAACTAATTTGTCACAAGGCTCGCAACACCTAAAACATACTTTCATATATATTAGTTCTACACAACAAAAAGTATTAATCTGTTATATTTTGAATTGAATATGTCATGCTTACCGCGATATGTGATAACAGATACCGCTCAAGGCCAGTGTGTATGGATTTACTGGAGTAACAGATGTCCAGGAATTGATGTAATTCTCAATTTCAGTTAACTGTATCATAAATAGTTATCCATCATGTTTGTACCATGTAGAGACTCGGAAACTATATTGTAGGTACCATGTACCTTTTCGGTACCATAATATTGATATTAGTTACTAACACAATAGCCATAGTGTTAGTATCCTTTACAGACTCGGTATATATATATTATATAGTGTTAATTAGCTTTAGAGTCGCATTGTCGAAGACTTCACACAATGTTAGCTTCACGATTGCAGGTTTACACATTCGTCTAGAAGTTTGAACCGTCCTATTTTGCCACATTATTACCCCATAATATAGTGGTTAAAGGGCGTTCATGCTGCCTTGGGTTTATCCTTCTGGTCACAACTGAATTAATTTGTTACTAGGCTCGCAACACCTCATACATACTAGCTCTACAAACGTTCGATATTGGCTGTACAAAAGAAATATTGCAAATGCTTTGTTGCTAAGGCGGTGGTATTGTAGAAATTCACTAGGAATGGGCAACCTAGTGTTCTTTTACAGTCCACATATAACCATGACAAATACAACTTACAATAATTAAATACTGCATCGGCCGTAGCGCAGTATAAAAATGGTCGCCTTATCTGCTGAGCCGTGCAGGGTGGATAAGCAAAAACAGGCTACTGCAGGCAACTCTATCTCCGATTCTGCCTCCTTTCCTTCCCCTTTCAATTCTCAATCTAACAATAACACTATTTTAGATACCATAAATATGATTGGTTTAGATCATAACACTGAGCTCAATACTAGGTTGCCAAATATCGAAAATGGTTCTTGTAGACGATCATCCATTAAACCTAAATTAGGCTTTAACGTAGGCGCATTTAATGTGCGGACATTAAAACAACTTCGAAAGCAAGAATCTCTTGCTCATACGTTGGATAAATTAGAAATCGACATATGTTGCGTATCTGAAACCAGAATACAGGATCCTACGTGTATTACAGAACTAGTTGCACCATTCCTATCTACGCGTTATTGGCTTCGAATATCTGGTTCCACAAAGTCCTCTCAAGCCGGTAAATGGGGCGTTGGTATTGCCCTTAGCGCGCGAGCTGAAATTTGCTTAATTAAATGGATCCCTTTAAATAGTCGATTGTGTGAGGCACATTTAAATACATCTACGAAAATCAAAGCAAAAAACCGTTATCATCTTTGCCTCTTCTTGTATCTGCATATACTCCTACCGATTGCAGCACAGCAGAAAGCAAGGACGCTTTTTACTCCGAATTAAGCTCCTTACTAAGCACGAAGTTCGGATATAGTCCTGGTTATGGGTGACATGAATGCTCGAGTTGGTCGCATAAGTAACACAGAATTTCATTTGAGTCGAAGATACACTCTAAGCTTGACTCGCAATTATAATGGTGAACGGCTTTTGCATAGTTGCGCTGAACATAGACTATATTTAAGTAGTACAATTTCAGACGTAGTGTTAGACGTTGTGCTACATGGCGTCCTCCAGCACCCGGACAATGGTGGACTCAAATAGATCACGTAGCAATTGTTCATAAATTGCGAGATTGCATCCAGGATTGTTGCTCGTTTTGGAACACATATGTCGACTCAGAACATGCACTTATCTTTTGCAGATTTGCTCTAAAATTTTCCGGGAAAATAATTAAGAATAAACCACAAATTGATGTAGGCAAACTCGAACAACTGTCCTTCCGACAAAATTATGAAAATATTCTAAAGGCTAATCTAACTGGTCTGGATGGCGAAAATCCGAATATACTTTGGTCCAAGTTAAGTTCCACTATGCACAATGCAGGTACTACTGTATGTAGCATTGCCGGCTCCCGTAGAAATAATCACTGGCTCTCTGTAAAATCTACGGAGATACTCGAAATAAGGCGGCAAATACTACCTGGCCCAACTCATAATAATACCCGTCACAATATAAGACGCCAACTTAGGCGCAGTCTAAATGGCGATCTCGAAAACTTTTGAAACAGAAAGGCTGAAGAAATGGAAGTAGCTTTCGTGTCAGGTAATAGTCGTTATTTATTCCAACTTATCCGCGCAACAGGTCCGAGAAAGTTAAAAGTTAGCGAAACTATAAATGATAGTAACAACGAATTAATAATCGAAAAAATAAGTCGTCTTGACAGGTGGGCTGAACACTTTAGAGATCAATTTTTTTGGCCTCCCGCGTCAGTTCCGATTCCCAAAAGCATGCCTGCATCAACAGTGTGGAATGTTAGTCCTGAAGAACTATCCGAGTTAGAAGTACGCGATGTAATCCTATCTCTTAAGTGCCGCAAAGCCGTAAGCCCCCGATGATTTACTTCGGAGATTGTTTAAGGATGGTGGCGATATAATTTCAGGAGCGTTAACCAAAATTTTTCATAATATATGGAATGAGGAGACCGTACCACTTGACTGGACTCGTAATTCGTGCGATAACGATCGTCGTATAAGTTAGACTCCGGTCGTGTCAAGGTTATTTGCTTCGATTATCTTACGTCGTCTTAGTGCTTCATGTGAATCACATTCAAGATAAGAACAGGCCGGATTCCGCGCAGGACGAGGTCGTATAGATAATATTTTTACATTAAGGCAAGTTCTCGAACAGAGACATTTATATCACCATCCCACAAAAGTCGTCTTTCTAGACTTCTAGGGTACATTTGATTTGATGGATCGCGATGTTTTATTCCATATCTTGTCGAAAAGCGGTGTGCTCACAAATTTTGTTAATATTATACGAGCTCTCTACACAAATAATTCTGGTCGCGTTAAAGTCTACAACGAGTTAACGCATAACTTTACAACCAGCAGTGGTGTTCATCAAGGTTGTCCACTCTCCCCAATTTTGTTTAATTTTGTAACCGATGCTATTATGAACAACACTCTCCGACAGATTCAGGACGCTGGAGTTGATGTTCTCCCGGGAGATAAACTAGACGATCTTGACTATGCGGACGATATCGTACTATTATTCGAAAATCAGCATGCTGCCCAGACCACCTTAAATAGATTAAAAGACATTGTTCCGTCTTTCGGTATGAAATTTGCACCCTCTAAATGTAAGATACTGTTAGAGGATCACCCACCACTCATTCCAGCGTTGCGATTGCAGAATGAAGATCTTGACATAGTCAACAGGTTTACATATCTTGGGAGCTCTATTAAAAACGTAGGCAATATGTCCGACGAGGTGAGTATACAGATCGCGAAAGCTAGAGTAGCTTTCTCGAACCTTCGTCATTTATGGAGAAATGCGAATATTTCACTTTGCCTTAAAGGTCCTGTTTACAATGCATCTGTACGCGCAGTCTTACTATAGGCTAGTGAAACTTGGCCTCTTAGAGTTGATGGTCTGAGACGCTTACAAGCATTCGATCATCGTTGTTTAAGAAGTATAGCACATGTTGGTTAACAACAACGAATAGCTAACGTTGACATCCGTAGATGTATTTTTGGATCTGACAATAAGTGCTCGTCGTTAGAAAAACAAATAAGGCTTCATCAACTTCGTTGTCTCGGTCACGTTTTGCGTATGCCCGCATTTCGATTGCTCAATAGAGCTCTGTTCTCTCATCCAGCACCAATTTGGCGTAAGAAACAAGGTGGGCAGATTTTGACATGGCAGAAACAAGTAAAGTCACTAACATCCAAATTAGGTAGTATAGGACCCACTCGTCTGCCGGGATCGGGTCCTCGTGCGCATTACAGTTCTTGGTTAGAAACCCTTAGCGATATGGCATTGAATCGAGCTCAGTGTTGATCTTGTTGCAGATGTCTAGTAGAATCATCTTCGTAACTTTCTTTTCTTGGTAGGGCAAATTTAGCTGCGAGTTTGGTTTGTTCATGACGTGATACAGTGAAATCCGCAAGGAAGCTGTATTGCTGATGTCGCCTTGCCCGAATGATAACTTGGCCATAATGGTGTTGTGGAGAGGTTTAGTTTGCCTCATTTCTGTGAGTTATCCTGATAAATTTACTCATAGTAGCAAGGTTTTCCTTCTCTCTCTACCCCTCTCCTCCCTCTCTCGTAAATCTCAATAATAATTTGTCTAAATTCACTTACATACTTTTTTCACTCCTTATGGTTATATGGCAGTGAAACATTAGTCACTTGACTTTTGTGTGGCTGGACATGATAATGATGATGATGATGATGATGATGATGATGATTGTAGAAATTGAATGCAACTGCATATTTATGGGATGTGGGTAGATATATATATATATATATATATATATATATATATATATATATATATATATATATATATATAAGTAATTCGAGCGACAAAAGCACAGTTTCCATCAATAAAGGTGAGAGTGGTGTTCAACACAACAAAACTGATGCGCACGAATGAAAAAGATAGACTCTCTGTGACGTCAACACCTTTGTCTGTATACAAATTTCAATGTACCTCCAACGCGTAGTATATCGGTAGATAAAAAAATTGGCACGAAACTAGAATAAATCAGCATCTCCCTCAAAACTATTAAAGAGGGGTGCAGCTTCTGCACAAATTCAGCAATTTGCGAACATGTACTACTCACAGGTCATGCTGTTAGTAATAACAATTTTTCAGTTCTCTACAAGGCAAAAACAAAGAAAACGATTCTGGCTCTTGAAGCTATTGCAATTAATAAGCTGAAGCCCTGCTTAAAGGTGCAGAAAATAATTATAAAAGAAGTTAAATTGGACTGCAACAAAGACATAACTGACATGCCTCTAAAAATAGCCAACGCTTCGCAAAATACGACACATACATCAATTACGGTCGCAATTAAAATGAAAGCGATGACACACCAAATGACATTACGCAAAAGGAGTGGTCTAAATTGCGAAAAAGTAGTGGTCTAAATTGCGCAAAACAAAGGCTAGCACAACGAAGAGGAGACTGGTTACGACAAATGTACAGTGGGATTGGATGAACGAATATACTAACGAATCCAGAACAAAGGCTGTAAATACTGGTAGAAATAAGATTTATTAATAAATGTTTTTCCATGGAGTACGTTGTTTTGTTCTTACATATATATATATCATATTGACAATATCAAATTTAATTTCTTAAAATATTTATGTATTTATTAAAATTATACAAATTTTAGATATTATGTCATTTTAAGTGAAACTGATTATCTAACCTTATTATTGTTCTGAAAGTAGATTATAATATCATGAGTATTTATAAATGCAACTAATGAGAACTCTGCCGCACTGACAAATAGATCAAATGATGATATATATTTATATTCTTAAAACGTGATCATTTATGTATTTACGCAAAAGGAAACAAATACGAAGAAGCCCGGAATTTGTATACATTAATTGTAATTTAATCATCTGCATTCACGAAATTTTAACACGCGGCTCCGCGTTACAACCCAACGATGTTAGATTTTGACAAATACAGTGCTCTTTAAAGTCAAATAATCTAACTCTGTTCTTACACAATATTTCTCTTAACGGTAATTTTAGAAACAATCTGTGTTGGTTTCAAGCAGTTTTAACTGAGATTTCTTGAACTGCAAATTTATTTGTAATAAATAGGGTTGTTTATAAAATAAACTCACCCCCGCGCAATACGCATGGAACATGCGGTGGATTATTGCGTCACAGTAGATTTATTTCGCTCAGTTAGATTATTCGTAATTTATGCAAGGGATTTACTGTTCACATTTAACTACGCCTATCCGAATTTCAGAAAACAATCGATTATTATAATGACATAAGTTAAAAACATAGCACACAATGAATTAATTATTTATGAATTTCTATCATTGAAGTCTTTACACGAATTTCATCCATTTATTTTCAGTGACAACTTTTAACATTGACTATGTTCATATCATCATTTTTTTTCAATCGGTTGAATATATTTATTTCAATTCAGACATTTGTGAAAGAATAATTGCTTGGTTGCAAAATATGCTACTTTATAAACAGCGTTCATTTTGCTTCCATCTAGTACATGGACAATTTGTTTAACTGTGATTTGTGCAGAAAACATTCATCTTTGTGAACAATGTTCTTATTTTTTGCCGTCTAGAGTACGAACAATTTAGTTTGACTGTGACTGGTGTTTAAGACATTCATTTGTGTTAAAATTTAATTTTATTGCCGTCTAGAGCACGGTCAGTTTGGATTACTTATGATTCCACACGCTGTGTTTTTTACAATACATATGTGATCATTCGCATTGGTCTTCTCTCGTCACCCATCGGTAAAAAGCCGGGAATTAATCATGTGCACGGATCTCCACAGCCGCTACCAAACTAATGTAGGGAATAATAAATCTCGCAAAAGTCCCCAACAATACGATATTTTAGAATTGACGTAATTTGTTTACTACAGTATCAATCTAAGGATAACAAGGCAGCACTAAGTTTCCAACAGAAAATCACCATTGCAACAAGCACTTTCATTAGACGATTGTGACATTGATTTCAATATTAGCGGAGGGTGAGCCTTAATAGAAACTATTTTGAAGATTGAGAAAAGATTTTTTGGGCAGTGTCGTAACAGCGAAATTTGAACGCATATAAGTATATCAATGCACAGCAGCCCTAAAATCTTTCCGATATTGGGACACAGGTATCTCAAAATTTTCGCCATATTCGCCGTGTAAGAGGTTCGTCAAAACTAAGAATTACATTTACTTCTGAACAACTATTTTGTCAGCATATCCACTTGCCTAGATCGATATCGGCTATTGTTTTGTTGTTGTTGTTCGACGAATGGTTAAATACAATAGGATTGGTGTTTATTTCAAGTTCGCAAACTTGATTTGAAGAATTGTTGCCACCACGGCACAATCAGTTATTGTTAAATTAGAGAATTACTAATTGAATTCAGGAAGAACGCAGTTGTAATAATATGTGCAAATTCGTTTTGTTATTACCGATAACTCATTAGTAGAAGCGGATACTAAGCCCAATACTGACAATACATTTGTCAGAGCATGTTGGAAAAATAGATGGTATATTCCCCTATCCGAATGTTTAATCAAGCAGTAATAGAGTTAGGTTCATATGATGTATTCAAAAATACGAATTCAAATTTAATGTGTACAGAGTCGATGATTGATACAAACAGTTTAGTTGCGTAATCGCTACATGATACAAATATTTAAAACTTATGATCATGACCGTAAAACTATAAAATCCAATTTCATAAATGAGCTGTGTATAAATACAGGATCCTACTTTCCAGGTAAACGTAATTTTATTAATTAACATATAAGATATAATAGATGGAATTGGTAAATAGCTCCACAAATTTTCGATATTGGCGTTACGATGAGGACACCACCACTGTTTACTTGATAAAAAGAAGATTCTATTTTAGAAATGGAACGCATTTTGTATTATTTAAATGATGTGAGTATTAATATATATATATATATATATATATATATATATATATATATATATATATATTTATATATATATATACATTTATTTATTTAAAATTGATTGTCACACATTAGTACTATTTAATTTCTAAGAGTAGTTATTTACTGAAGATTTATTACATTATTTGTTATATATCATGCCATTTATATCAATTAGTAATAATGTAAACTTTAATTTATGTATAACGAAATAGGCCTTGTTTTTTTATCATGCACATGCATACAATAGACAAATTAGACAAATGCTTCGCTGCCATATATCCATGAGAAGCAAACATTGTAATTTGTATTGTTCATTGCAAAATGTGGAATGTAAAAGAGCACTAGCTTACCAAATCCTAGTGAGGATCGTTTGCCTACCAAGGTTCATGAGCATTATCTACCCAGATGCTAGTTGTCATAGTTTGCTTTAGCAGCCGAAACCTGTCTTTAGCGACGTGCACTCTTGCTTTCATTCGTCAAATACTTTTAACAATAAAAGCTACACCATAATTAGGCTTCAAGTGAAACGGGATGATGGCTGAATCCCTTTAGATACGGCAAGGTTTATGCTACAATTCCCAAACTGACTAGCTTGTGCCTGCCGATCGTCAGGCTAAAATAGCTATGGCTGCGGGCCACATACATACATACATACATACATACATACAAACATACACCCATACATACATCCATACATACATACATACATACATACATACATACATACATACATACATACATACATACATACATACATACATACATACATACATACATACATACATACATACATACATACATACATACATACATACATACATACATACATACATACATACATACATACATACATACATACATACATACATACATACATACATACATACATACATACATACATACATACATACATACATACATACATACATACATACATACATACATACATACATACATACATACATATACATACATACATACATACATACATACATACATACATACATACATACATACATACATACATACATACATACATACATACATACATACATACATACATACATACATACATACATACATACATACATACATACATACATACATACATACATACATACATACATACATACATACATACATACATATATATCATACATACATACATACATACATACATACATACATACATACATACATACATACATACATACATACATGATTGGGTTATATGATGAATAAATTGTTCTGAATCACAGTAACAAGCACAGCAAACGGGCAGAATGATAAGACAAGTCAGAAGAAAGAGTTGCCTAAAATATTAGGCTATATTCATCATATAATGCAGATTTTTATGCTGAAAGACAAAACAAAACATGTTAGTATACGAACGGTGTGAATATAAATGTGTGTACAAATAAACAATCATATCATTCTCCTCCACTGCGATTTGTAGCGTAGCGTCAGAGTCGGAACAAGACTGTTATAGTAACAATTCAAAGAGGATTGAGAAAACATAGTATTTAAACATTTCCACTTCGTAAGTTATAAGGATGAACACGTTGTTGTTGATTGATAAGGTTTTCGAGATTCTCTGATAGGTCACGAGCATTTGAGTTATCCGTAGATTCACCATTTGCCTTAACATTATCAATATCGGTATCGTCATTATAGGAGGTTTGTTCATCAGCAACAACCGGTTCATTTTCACAGAGTCCCATATTAGTTCCAGCTTCATTCGTCAGTGCGTCGGAGCCTTTCGGGGCTAATTGACGGATAGATACTGTATCTTCTCTTCCATCAGAAAAACAAACATGCGCATAGTTAGGATTGCAATGAATAAGTTCAATTTCTTCCACAGAGGGGTTATATTTAGAAACTCTAGCATTCTTCTTGAGTAAAACTTTGCCAGGAACAGTAAGCCAGGTTGGGAGTGTGGTACCAAAAGTCGACCTTCTATTGTGTCGAAAAAGACGCTCGTGAGGGGTTTCGTTGGTAGATGTGCACAATAATGAACGGATTGAATGTAATGCGTCCAGCAGCACGCATTCCCAGTTTTCAACTGAAAGCCTTTTTGATCTGAGAGCGAGAAGGATCGATTTCCATAAGGTACCATTCATTCTTTCTACCTGTCCATTTCCTTTGGGATTATAAGGAGTCGTTCTACTCGAAGCTATACCTTTTTCCCGAAGAAAATTTTGTACCTCGGTCGACATGAAGGAAGAACCTCTGTCTGAGTGAATGTACAAAGGCATCCCAAACATTGCGAATATTTGACACAGGTGAAGTATGACGGTGTGACTGCTAAGGTCAGGACAAGCAAATGCAAAGGGAAATCGAGAATATTCATCGATGACCGTCAGTAGATAACGATTACGAGTTGATAAAGGAAGAGGTCCTTTAAAATCGATAGATAACCGCTCAAACGGTTGGGTAGCTTTGATTAATTGGCCTTGAATTGCCGAAGGAAATCTGGGCTTGATTTCAGAGCACACTTCACAACTCAAGGTCATTTTTCGAATTTCATCAATAGAATATGGTAAATTACGAGATTTCACAAAGAGGAGCATACGAGAAATTCCAGGATGACAAAGAGAATCATGAATTTGTTTTAAATCCAGTCCATTTAGAAGCGCACCACAACAGGATCGACTTAGTGCATCTGCTGCTTTGTTATCTGTTCCGGGTCTATAGACAACATCGAAGCTGTAAGGTGATAATTCCATTTTCCAGCGCAAAATTTTATCGTTCTTCACTCTTCCTCGATTTTGATTGCCAAAAATAAAGGAAACAGATTTTTGATCACTGACAAGTTTGAAATGATTATCCAAAAGTAAATGCCTCCATTTTCGAATAGCTTCAACCACGGCATAGGCTTCTTTTTCAACAGCTGAGTGATGTTTTTCAGATGGCGTCAACGTCCGAGAGAAAAACGCCACGGGTCTTTCATCTTGGTTCAAAGTGGCAGCAATAGCTACGTCCGAAGCATCAGTTTCGACAACAAACGGAATATCACAACGAATAGAAGCTAGAGTTGCTACGGCTAATTCTTTTTTAAGATCATCGAAATTTTGTTTCACAGAGACGGGCAAAGGAAAAGTTCGATTATGAACGAGTGAGTGAATTTTATCGGAGAAGTTGGAGATCCACGGCGAATAATAAACGAAAAATCCCACAATTCTTTGTTGCGATTGCACATTCGACGGTGGTGGGAGATCTTGTAAAGGCTTTAATCGGTCAGGATCAGGTTTAATTTTTCCATTTGATATTTGAAAACCAAGGAGAGTAATTTCTTTAGCTGCGAAAATGCTCTTTGATTCATTTAAGGTCAATCCATATTTTTTAGCGGCATTAAGAAATTTGTTGAGATTTGTTTCGTGTTCAAGCGTATCTCTCCCGCAAACTGTCACATTGTCCACATAGACAAATGTATCTGTGAGATGTTCCTGTGCGATTATATGATCCATAGTACTTTGGAAACATGAGACACCATTCGTCACTCCGAAGGGAATGCGACGGAATTGAAACAAGCGTCCACACGCTTCGAAAGCAGTAAATACCTTTTCATGTTCTTGGATAGGTATTTGGTGGTAAGCGCTTTTGAGATCCAAAGTGCTGAATATATGATATTTTGAAATGGTTTCAGCCATTTGGTCTATTTTCGGCAAAGGATAGGCGTCTAAGAGTGTGAATTTGTTGACCGTTTGGCTGTAGTCCACAACCATACGTTTCTTGTGATTCTCATTCGATACCACGAGAACTTGTGCTCTCCACGGGGATGTTGAAGGTTCGATAATGCCATCAGAAACTAATCTGTTTATTTCATCCCGGATAAATATTTCATCCATTCGACTGTACCTTCTTGATTTCGTAGCAATAGGCCTCCAGTTAGCAGTTAAATGATGGAAAAGAGGCGGGGACGTAACAGATGCAGGTTTCAGTAAACAGACGGTGAATGACAATTTATGACCACCAAAAGAGATATTTACACTTTTATGCAATCCAAGGAAGTCATGACCGAGGAGTACGTCAGTACAAAGATCAGAAAGTATAGATAGCTTGATATTTTGATAAACACATGATTTGTATTGAATCGACACAAAACAATGGCCTTTGGTATGACTCGAAAATGAGCTAGACGCCATGGTTATTGTTTCTTGAGAGGAGTGAATTTTCCAATTATTTTTCAAAACGAAGGCTTCTGAAACATAACTACAGGAACTGCCTGTATCAACGAGAGCATGACAATTTATGTTATTGACTTCTAGATTTATTACACATTTGGTGAGACAATCAGGAGCAGCAGCTAATACAGTTGCAGATATGGTAGGATGAAGCGTCGAAACCACTGGGCGGTGATTCTTAGAGCGACATACCTTTTGAAAATGTCCTTTGTTTCCACAACTTTTACAGAAGGCGTTTCTGGCCGGACATTTCCATCTTAAATGATAATCGTACCCACAAAAGTCACATTTTTGTTTAACAGCAGCAACAAGATTATCTGTAGATTTATCGGAGGTTGATCAAGGACAGAGGGGCTGAACCGTTGCAGTGTGTGCAGAATTCAAACAGTTTTGATATGATAATGATTGCTTTTCCGCCATTTCGAGACCACGTGCTTGATCAAAAGCCGCTTGAAAATTAAGTGAGTTGTGTTCTAAGAGACGTTGTCTGATTGAATTGGACTGGATTCCATTAATGAAGGCATCGCGCAGAGCATCGTCTCGAGTTTCCTCGGCCGTAGTTGGTTTGAAATTGCATTCCCTAGCTAACGATTTCAGAATCTGAACAAATTGATCCAATGTTTGTCCATTTTCTTGTTTACTAGTCGCGAGTATATGACGAACAAAGACTTCATTTTTCGGTCTGACATAGAGATTCATTAGAGTTTTGATAGCATGATCATATGTATCACAGTCAACGATGTGTTCATATACGTTAGGAGAGACGTAGGAAATAAGAGTGTCTAATTTATCCGGATTCATGGATTCGACTGCTTTTAGGAGGCCACAGAATGTACGATACCAATGATTCCATTGTTTTGCTGCATCTGGTGCACTAGGTTCAACATCAAATCTATCTGGTCTGATTAGACGTTCCATGATTGGGTTATATGATGAATAAATTGTTCTGAATCACAGTAACAAGCACAGCAAACGGGCAGAATGATAAGACAAGTCAGAAGAAAGAGTTGCCTAAAATATTAGGCTTTATTCATCATATAATGCAGATATACATGCTAAAAGACAAAACAAAACATGTTAATATACGAACGGTGTCAATATAAATGTGTGTACAAATAAACAATCATATCACATACATATATACATACATACATGCATACATACAAACATACATAAATACATACATAAATACATACATACATACATACATACATACATACACACATACACACATACATACATACACACATACATACATACATACATACATATATGCATGCATGCATGCATACATACATACATACATACATAAATACATACAGACATACATTCCGTTCCAGCCTGAATGTCAATAATGTCGCGTTCACTTAGGTTTCTCTTGACTATGCAGAATTTTGCTCCTAAGGAGAGTAATTCTTTCTGTGGTTTTGACAAAATAACTTTTGAATAATTGTGATTATATGCGTATGGGTTTGTAGGAAATTTCGATTGTGTAGCAAATTTGTCCTAGACGATTGTGAGTTCCATAGTTGTTTTGTCAGCTGTTACTTTCATCAATGTTTCTATCTTTGATGTAAAAGCAGTCTATTCGCTGTCGTTCAATCTTGTAATTTAACAACCCAGTGATTTAATGATTCTCTCAGCATCTTGCAATTTTGATTGGTTGTCCTTGATGGCAATCACACAATTGACTGCAATATAAGTGTTTAGTTCCTTACGGGTAAAAGGCTGACACCGTTGTTTAATAATCTTTATTGTGTCCATTGCCTTCGAATATTACACAGTACATTTCTAATTAGGAAGAAAATTCAAATTAATAACAAAGTGGATAATGACCATTTATTTCGAGAATACTAAATTTCGCTCTACAATCTTTCATTTACATACATTCTGGATTTTCACTTCAATATGTGGCTGGCAATAATTATGACTCAGTTTTCTAATTCTTGTTTTGGCTGGTTGGTAAATGTGTATGCGTTTGTGTTGTAAATCTCACTAATAATTTGTCTAAATTCACTTATATACTTTTTCACTTCTTATGGTTATATCACAGTGAAACATTAGTCAATTTAACTTTTGTGTGACTGGACATGATGATGATGACGTTGTGTGCCTGTTTGCATGTAAATGTCCTTCTCACTGTATTGTAAAGTCATGTCTGAGAATTGGTCATTAAAGTATAGATGGCTTGAGAATTAACCATCTCCTGGAATTGTTCGCGGTTACGTGTACGAGTGCTATTTTTCCGAGTGAAGTCTTTCGTTTCACAATTTTGCGCTAATTTGTATTCTTCACATGGTAATAGCGCAAGTATGGGTTGCAGTGTTAAACGCTCATATTGTTTGGAAACTTCTGTCACCGTATGCGCATCTGTATTTTACTCTTCAGTTTGTTGCCAATCCGATTGAATGTTGTTGATTCTAATTAAGGGCCTGTTCGGCCTTGCCAGGATACTAGTAAATTGTTGTTGAATTTTGTTATTCGTGGCCGATCGATTAGAATATCATGTTGATGAAACTTTTAAATATTGCGGTCAGCTGCTTGTTGTTTTTTATAAAGGGCTTCATAAATAAATAATAATTTTTCTGATTTTGCTTTACGTAGAATTGAGAAATTGGTCGAATTGACTGGGTACTCCGTTTCAAATATATGATCGGAAATAGCTGATTTTTCTGACGGTGCCAAGCCTTTGTTATTCAATTTCTATGGTAAATATTGCCGGATTCTGTTTATCAATTACTTCTTCGTACTTCCGATATATGTGCTAACCCCACATACATGATAATTTGTAGACTATGAATGATTTGGAGAGAATTGACAATTGATTTTGGCATCCTACCTCATGATTCTCTGTGTATTAAATGTCATTTTAGCTTTAGCACTGGGAAAATTATCTTTCTATATTCTATTCAGATGCTGTGCAATTAATGAGGTTCGTACGTCGCCTCTAAATGGTAAGTTTAGGAAAACCTGCTTGATGGTATCTTCTCTAGTGCGAAACTTGCGTGGTTTGATGCTGACATCAATGAATCGCTCTGGGTATTTATTCATTAGTAAACGTTTCCTGAGGTAGCCCAGTTCTTCCTCAAACTTTGGTTCAGAGCAGATCTTCCTGATTGGGTTTGCTAGTGTGTTTACAATTCTTTTACAACGAAGATAGAAAGGCTGATAAAAATAACAGCTGACAAACAAATTAGGACCTCACAAGGGACCTGGACAAATTTCCTACAAAATCGAAATTTCCTATAAACCGAAACGCATATATTCATAATTATTCAAAGGTTATCTTTTCAATACACCAGAAAGAATTACTCTCCTTAGAAGCAAATTCTGCATAGTCGAGAGAAACCTAAGTGAACGCGACATTATTGACATTCAGGCTGGAACGGAAAATTTCTTCAATGACTTAACGAAAGACATCACCCCACAGACATTCAATTGAAAAGGACTGAAAGCTGAGATAATTAGCGCACTATACCAATACAAGAAGGAATTTAAAGGTAGCCAAATAATCACAAAAAACATATAGACGAACTCCGAAAACTACAATCAGAAAAATCCAGTCGAATTGCCACACCCGACAAATGATCAGGAGTTGTTATACTTGAAGCGGACGCGTATAGAAAGTCCATTAACGATATTATATATGATCTATCTAAGTTCAAACCAGACATCAAACAGAAAGATGATTCAACCAATATCAAATCAAAGATTAATGCAATTGTGCAAAAGATGGAAAAACACGTTTTATCATCGATGGCTGATTCCGATATAAGATCAAAACTCATAGAAGGCGTCCAAAAGGCAAGACCCGTCGGAACAAACACTGCAAGATTGTACGGCAAAGCAAAGACTCATAAAGCCCTGACAGCCTCAGAGGCTCCCTCGATGCGGCCTATTATGCCAATGATCAACGCCTCGCAACATAAACCTGCAAAGTATCTTTGAAAAATACTTCAACCAATACGAAACACCATAAACGTAAACATTATTAAGTACTCCTTTGAGCTAGCAGATGAAATGAAGAGTAAGAACATTCTACAGAATAAAATAACTAAAGAGAGTTTTTCCAGTTTTAAAGTTAAAATGACATTTATTACAGAGAGAATCATGAGGTTGGATGCCAAAGATCAATTGCCAATTCTCTCCAAATCATTCCTAGTCTATGAATTAGCATGTATGTGCGGTAAGCACAAATATCGGACGTACGAAGGAGCAATTGATAAACAGAATCCACCAAGATTTACCACAGAAATTGATTAACAAAGGCTTGGCACCGTCAGTAAAATCAGCTATTTCCGATCATAAATTAAAAACGGGGCACCCAGTCATATCGACCAATTTCTCTATTCTACATAAAGCAAAATTGGACAAATTATTATTTAATTATGAAGCCCTTTATATAAAACAACAAGCACCTGAACTAAATATTCAAATGTTTCATCAACATGATATTTTAATCGACTGACCACGAATGACAAAATTCAACAACAATTTCCTAGTATCCAGGCAAGACCGAACAGGCCCTCGTCTAGAATTAACAGGCATTCAATCGGATAGACAACACACTGAAGAGGAAAAAACAGATGCGCATACGGTGACAGAAGTTTTCAAACAATATCAGCGTTCAACACTGCAATCCACACTGGTGCTATTACCATGTGAAGAATAAAAATTAGCGCAAAATTGTGAAACGAAAGACTTTACTCGGTAAAATAGCACTTGGACACGAAACAGCGAACAATTCGAACGGATGGTTAATTCTCAAGCCATCTAAACAATACTGACCAGATCTCAGACATCACTTTGCAATACAGTGAGAAGGACCTTTACATGCAAACAGGCACACATCATCATCATCATGTCCAGCCACACAAAAGTCAAATTGACTAATGTTTCACTACTATATACCCTTAAGGAATGTAAAATTCATATAAGTGAATTTAGACAAATTATTAGTGAGATTTACGACACAAACGCATACACACTTACCAATCAGCCAAAACAAGAATTAGAAAACCGAGTCATAATTGTTGCCACCCACATATTGAAATGAAAACCCAGAATGTATATAAATGAAAGATTTTAGAGAGTTGTTTATTATTGACGAAATAAATGGGCATTATCCACTTTGTTATTAATGTGTTTTTTCTTCCTAATTAGAAATATACTGTGTAAAATTCGAAGGCAATGGATATAATATATATATATATATATATATATATATATATATATGCAAATGTCAATATTTCATTTTAAATTAAATATTTATTCATATACGTAAAGATTTTTTATCTGGCGCTCGGCGTGTCTGTTTATGTGAAATTTACTTTTCCATTGATTGTCTAGTTCACATTTTCAGATTTCCCGACTGCATTTATTTAGTCTTTCGGAAAATTTTTACCTTGCTATGGTTAATAGGATTTACTATCGCTTCTTTTTTTATTTTTGTGTTATTTAAAATAAAATATAGTTTCAAATCCTTAACGGATGATTTACTTAATCTTGCATGTTCTATTGTGAAATCGATGTCATTTGTCATTTTATTCGCAAGCTGCATTTAGATAAGGAAGTATTTTCATCTCAACCTTTCTCTCTCTTTCATTTTGGACCAGTTCTCTTTATCTTTTACTATTTCATATAATAAAGTTTTTTTTCTTTGACAGATTCAATGATAAGTATTTTAATAATTAATCATATTTTCAATTAGAATCTAAATCTATATGTTGTCACTGAATATATATTTTATGTATCCAGTATAGAATAGCATTTCGATTTGTTAATGTTTTTCATTTTATGATATTGTTACTAAGCTATCAGCAAAGAATGTGGTTTTTTGAGCAAGTCAAGTCTCTGATGACTAATTTTTTTTAAAATTAAACTTTGTATCTGATCATGTATGCAGTGAGATTGAGAGGGTTTTAAGTTTACCTGTTGTAGAGAACATACGATTCATTTCCAAAATGATGACTCTATTTGAATTAGTTGTAAAACACGGCTTATCAGGGCGATATGTCGGTTAGAATTTACTCTTGTTCAAACTATCTAAAATTAAAAAATGGCTTGTGCTTCTTATAGGCTAGTACACTCAGTATACATTGAGCATAAAATCCGATCAAAAATGTGTTTATTGACTAAAGTTATATTTTAAATTATAACTTTATACGACATAACATTACTTAAATTAACTAAACTAATGGAGGGCTCAGATATTGTTTGGTTGGAATCCCGCAAAAAGTCAGAAATTGAATGTATTTGACGGAATGAAAGCAAGCGTTCCACACGCGAATGATCAGTTTCAGCTGCTGAAGGAAACTTTAGACACTGGTATTTTGGCTGATAGAGCTCATCAGCCTTGGTTAACATATTATCTAGGAGAAGGAAATTTCCGCACACAAGCGATCTCCACTTGGAATGGGCGACCTAGTGTTCCTTTACAGTCCACATTTAACCATGAACAATACGAATTACAATGTTCGCTTCTTACGGTTATAAGACAGTGAAACATTAATCACGTTTGGCTTTTGTATGGCTGTGCATGATGATGATGATAAACACTACTAATACTACTACTACTATTATTACTATTACAACTTTAAATACTACTACAACTACTACGGTACTACAGTTAAATAATGTTTGTTGCGAAGCACTAATATATATGCAAGTATGTAATAGGTGTTGCCACAAACAGTATATAACTATAATATATTGAATTGACTGATTTCATGCCTACCGCGAAATGGGATAACTGATAATCTGATTATTACTACAAAGAAATACACCTGCATAATACACTGATGCCTCATCGTTACATAACCATAAATTTCATGGTTATTTATAAATTTTAATTGTTCCATATTTTGCGAAGATTTATTTCGCCGTTGAGATTGTATTCGTATGAAGTCTCTCCGTTGGCAAGCTTAGTACGAGGAACTCGAAAAGCTGTGTGTTGCCACCAGTAAAGCGAAATCCATAAGGCACTGAAACCATAATATCGACATTAAGGTGCAAACTCCTATGGAAATTAGTCGCCAGCTCTAACCCATCACATGCATTAGTGATTAAATAAATATTCAGCGCAAAGTAGCCAAACAACTACGCTCCTCAGAAGTATTTTGCTGCGTCAACACGATAAACGGTATAGCCTTATGTGCACATGCGTTTCATAGTTTTAGTGGTCACAGAATATAGTATGAGTTTCTACAGATGAATGGCCAGTAAGCAAGAAACGCCTGTGTGTATTAAATTTCACATTTTGTTCGAGCAAATTTCGGTAATTCCTTTTGATCTTATTTGAAGAACCTTGTTACTAGGTTCGCTTAAAATAATGTAAAACTAATTTGTTACTCTACACATATTTGTTCAACTCGTCCTTGCGATAAACCATTAAATGCATTTTTTCATTAGGTATTCATCATTTAGCACTGAGCTATTTCATTTAGAATGAAGACGAAATTTTAAATTCGTATATTTTCGTTAACTATGTTATCAGTTTATTAAAGTTTAGAACCTCTTAATCATTCAATGATCGACACTAACATGTATAACCTCAGAAGCATATTAGGTTGATAATTAATAGACACCTATAAGTGAGTCTCGGAACTAAACCCCGATCCATTAATTTTTTGAAGAAAAATAGAAAAAATAACTGTAAAATCATCTTCCCTGTGATTTGTTAACGAGTGGACTCTGTAATGTTTTACAAGTATAGTAGTTCAAGACTTTTCGCTAGTTTCCATTGATTAGTGAACTAAATAATATTTTTTTACGTAGATTGTCTCCATGTTTCCTAATTTAATTTTATATGAGAATACAAATTTTGCAATATCTTATGCAATATTTTAGTCTGGTAAACATAAAAATATTGCATTTAAAATTGAGTATTTAATTTCTTTTGTCAATTTTACTATTACAGGCATCAACAGTTTTTAAGAAAAGAATGTTGACAAACAGTACTAATTCGAATGAGGACGCCGATAAATGTGAAATTGATGCGCCGTTTGTTAAAAACGTCAACGGAAAGAGACAATATATAATAATATAATAATAATAATAATAATAATAATAATAATAATAATAATAATAATAATAATAATAATAATAATAATAATAATAATAATAATAATAATAATAAAACGAGACATGTCACCTGAAGAACTCTTGCGGATATTTATTTTGAAACGAATGAAGTTAATTAACGATAGTTGTTTTATTTATTTATTTCAAATCGAAATTCGGTGCGCATTAATGACATTGACGCAATATAGCAGTAGTTAAACTAAAAAAATAGATTTGAATTTTTCAGCTTCACGTTGACATTGTAAATAGACTTAATCAAGATCATATGCTAAATAATTTCATTTTAGTAGGCAGTTTTATTCAATAAATAAGACATCGCATTTTTATTGATCCTCCAAAAAGAAGAATATAAAACAATTAGTCTTTGGTTAAAATGATCGCTTTCATTACCATGTTTATGACCAGTTTGGAATTAGCGAAAGCTGGACCGCAATTACCATAATTTTAATAGGAGTAAAGGACATCATGAATAAGTGTTCGTGGAGGCATCGAAAAAGCCAAACATCAAGGTCTTTGTTAGTTGTTTTTTAACAAAATAAGAGGATTTTTAATTAAACGCTCATACATTGTGCAGGCAGTGACTAAAAATAACTTAAATCAAGGTTGCGATCATTTAAAAAACACAAATCTCATTATATATATATATATATATATATATATATATATCAGTATAACTAATCGGTTTATAATGTATAAATGGAATTCATCCAGTGAACCAGTTTCATCTATATAATTAAACGAACATTGGTTGCGCGGATGGTGATAACAATTATTATAATCAAGGTTGCGATTTTGATATAAACACCTAACCCATTAATTATTTACATATGTCAGTACAAACGAAGAATTGTATAGTGTAGAAAAGGCAATTCATCCAGTAAACAGGTTTCTTCCTCATTGGAAACTTATCATGCACTGGGCAGAATTTGCCGCAGACAGGACTCGAACCTGGGCACGTCTGCTTCGGATTTTGGTGCTATAACTACTGAGCCATCTTGCCGCGGCACCAGAATCCGAAGCAGACGTGCCCAGTTTCGAGTTCTGTCCGCGACAGTAGCTGTCAGTACATGATGAGTTCCCAATGAGGAAGAAACCGGTCTACTGGATGAATTGCCTTTTCTACACTATACAATTCTTAGTTTATACTGACATATGTAAGCAATTAATGGGTCAGGTGTTTATATCAAGACCGCAACCTTGATTATAATAACCAATTTCATCATTGGTGTGAACTTTTCACGTATTGTCCAAAATTTGTTGCGGACAGGGCTCAAATCGGGGCATGTCTGCTTTCCAGTCTATCACTATAACCACAAATCCTCCCTGACATACTCTCCTGTCTAGATCCGAAATAGCCGTACCACGCCAAATTCGCCAAAGGAATTTAAAAGTTCCTAAAAATAAAACTGATCCACTGAATGTATTGCCTATTATACATTGTGCAACGCTTAGTATATATACATCGTGGTTTATGTGTACAATAAGATCACAAAAACTTGATTTGAGTAAGGAAATGGAAAGTGTCTTTCATTCAATGCATGCAGTATAAAAATGTTTACTAGATGGCATTGCTGCTTAAATTCTTATGAAATCCAGGCTAATACTTACTCTGTGACTTCATCTTTTGTTTAATTTTACAGAAACACTTTATATTTGCACAATCTTACTACAACCTTACTTGTGCATTTTATTTGCTGACATATGTATTACAATCTCTATTTCGCTTACAAATTTTGAGTTCACCAAAATTTCGAAATACTACTTATACCGAATACATATTACTTCAGCAAATCCATATACTGTGGCCTTGTTTGATATCAGTTATCAAATTTCGCAGAAATCATGACATCATTTCGTCAGATCCGGTTTACCTCAGGGTTACATTTACGGATTCTGGTTTTAGACAATCTTTCTCCAAACTGTGATTTTAGAAACAATCTCTTTTAGTTTCAAGCAGTTTTAGTTGAGATTTCTCGTGCTGCAATTTTATTTGTAATAAATGGGGTTTTGTTTAAAAACAATACACACCGGTAGCATGCAGCGAATTAATGTGTCTAAGCTATCAAAGCCAAGATTTATATTTTATGTGCTCTCATTCGATTATCTGTGACTTTAAACTATACTGCTAATGCACTCTGGATTTATTTATCCTGATTTATGACTTCCTTTTTTTGTGCCTAGATATTAACTTTGTGCTAACAATATTTATTTGTTGCCGTCTAGAGCACAGGCAATTTTGGCTAACATTGAATTTTAATTTACTTTTTAACATTGTCCACAATAAACGTATGATACTTCGACTTAGCTTTCTCACATCACGACACTAGAAAGAAGGCGATGGACGTCAGCTAAAAAACGAGACTGATTACAAACACGGCCCACGAAACCCATTTCTTTCGACGTCAACTACCAGGCATTTGTAGAAATATCGTAGCATCAGTAAATAAATCGCCATCGCGGAACACATCCTACAGTATGATTAATAAAATCAAACATTTCTATCAGATTGTCATATATAACTTACACGATATTTACTTGGCGTCATATTTTATTTATTACAAATTCGTGACTTGTGGAGATTGGAAAATTCTTACTACTATCAATGAGAGGCAAGTTTTTTATTTTTATATTCACTTATTCATTAGCTATTACACTTAATAAAAATCGTATGCACTACGCTTTTCCTATTAAAGTCTTTATCATATAACTACCAATTTCTTGCGTTTAAATTCATGAATGCCACATTATTTGCATCGTCCAACTTTGCATTATATCATACAACACATCCTGTTTTATTTACGTTGGGTGTTTTTCATTTTTCATGAATTACTGTGAAAAAAATTCCTTCAACGCGTTGCAAAATAATAAAGAAGAAATAATATGTTAGGATAATATTTTTAGCAATAAATAGAAAATAATTAAATTGAATACGGGAATTTATCAGGCGAGAATATACGACTGAAATGTTCATTCTTTGGTATTGTTGCGTAGATTCCAATAAATCACACAATTTTTCCTGTCTAAAAAACGTGGCCATATTTTAATGTGGTAATTTTTATGAATATTAAAAAAACGTTTTGTTCTTTTAACAACGATAAATTAATCCTAATAAATTATTGAAAAATCTATAACTATATTTTTCTTATTGCACCCAAGTCGTTTCAAACTCACCGTTTCAATTTCTGCCAAATGAATCTTGAAATAATATGTTAAAATTTTCCCATATAACCCATGTTATGTGCTATGAGTTTTTCACGCCAAAGTGTATCAGACTTAATCGATCATGATTGCGCAGGCAGTGATAACAATGAGTTAAATCATGTTTGCGACCTTGATGCAGACACTAATACAATTACACATAAATTTTCAGTACAAGGATGTAATGTAGACTGGTTTCTTACTCATTGGTTTAAGGCCTGTCCGTTTAAAAGTCTGAACGGTAAATGAAGAAATCACGTCAACAGTATGAAATGTTTTTTCTACGCTTCATTATGCTTAATTTTTACGAACAAATATACATAATGGGATTGTTATTTATATTAAGCATACAAACTTTATTTAAATGTTTTAATAGACAATATTAAATGAAGACGAATTCAAATGTTGTTCATTCACATCCGAATATATATTTTTTAAACGTTTCACAAAAAATAAAGAAGTTCGATCGATTTTAGGTCATATTCATTTACGATTTAATTAAATTTTTATAATCACGCGGTATAGTCAGCATTAGCTTCTTGATACTGCTGATATTCATTTATGATGCTATTGGCATTCGAGTCTGCATCAGAAAACCTCATTTTATTCATGCTCTCACTAGTGTAACAATAAAAGAAGGTGTGATTTTTAAACACTGCGGTAAACTTATCAGCAATCCGTAGGAAAACCTCATGAATTAATGTACTATTTCGAATGAAATTGGCAGACGTCTTTAGACTTCGCGTGGAATGTTACAGACGGCCGTTCTAACATTTTTTGATATCCAATCAACAAAGTATTGTGAGATTTTATCTTGTACGTCTAGAATCTGTTTGTCTACTTCGTGCATTGATATCTCGCCTCAATGAAGCAGTTGGAGAAAAATACGTGCCACGTGCAATTCTCGACGATTTGGAGCTGGGCACAATGGACAGTGTTAAAGCCTCACCATTTGGTAAGCTATTTCATTCGGACAACTTCATTTACGGCCAAAGTGGGGCTGGAAACAATTCGATTAAACGGTTTTACACTGAGAGTGCCGAACTAATTTCCTCGGTGATGGATATAGTTTATCGCGAAGCTGAGAACTGCGATTGTTTGCAAGAATTCCAATTTTGCCACTCACTTGGTGGTGGAACTGATTCGGGAATGGGAAGTCTGCTCATGTCTAAGATTTGTGAAGAATATCTTGACCAAATGATCTGTACATACTCTGTGCTCCTTTCTCCTAAGATGTGTTTTTCCATTTTAGTGAAATAATAATTATTGTTGTTTTGATATAATTAACATATTGATGTATTTTGTTTACATTAATTTAAGTACCATTTTTAAGTAAAAATTTTACGCGCCTTTATTTTTAAGATGGCGAAAGCCTTCATTCATTTCGAATAGTGTCACTATTTTCTATAAATGAATATTTCTACATTAGAATCGCTGATAGGAAAACGAGTTCGACAATGAACAAGTTAGGTTTTGTATTATTGTTTAGTCAAATTCATTATAAAAAAGCAAACAACAGTCACTTATATCAATATAGGTATGAAAATGTTTATAAGGTAGGCCGGTGAAACAACTGAATATAAAAGCAGTCGGTCATTATTTTGCATAGTCAATGCTGTGAAAAAATAAATAATTCGCATTCAAGATAATTAAATTTATACTTATTGCTGCTAAAATAAAGGTGGTCACGCTGGCACCCAATACATATGCTCGTTTGTGAATAATCCTGGTACCCATTGTCAGTTTCCGTTATCGGTCTAGAGATAGTCTTACAAGAAAAATATAAACTAATAGAACAAGTGTGAACTCTACATATGTATGACGAGTTTTGAGAGAATAAAATTACTCTAAAAATAGTACCTATTTTCGTTTCAAGGAAAAACTGAACAATCACGTGCCAATCAGGAAATGGATCGGGGAGTTATGCAATACCCAGTATCGCACAAATATATTGCTTTTAAAAGTAACGTAATATTCTAGTCATATACGATTCGTTGCAGTGAACTAATATAAATTTAGTGTATCAAATGTTGCGCTTCTAGTAACAAATTAGTTCCAATTGGATCATCAGGATAATCTATATTCAGCATGAATGAAAGTTTTAATTTCATATTTAAATTCATGACACGATTACTGGCGACTTATCAAAAGGAACTGTATACTGGTCAAGCGTGAAAGAAAATACTTCTTTAACTTTTCAATGAAAAGCGGAATTATGAACATTCTAGTGTTAATTGAAACATCTTTTAATAAACACTACATTTTCTGAACATGGAGCATATACAGTGTGAAGCGGGTCTAGATAGAGATCTACAGAAAACAATCAAGTAGGAATTGTAGTATATACACTAATTTATGAAGAGGAAGTTTTATGAATATTAGCTTATACACAGCAAACAATTATTATCATTTTTTACTTATTCACGGCCTCATCGAAAGTTTATATAAGATGAGAAGTTAAAAATTGTTATTATGACCCATTACGCAGCAGAGAAATTGACGGATAACCACATTATCCACATATTTGTAAAGTTAATTACAATGTTTTCTTGGATTTCAACGTACTATATATAAGGTAAAGTTAACGTCCGAAACACATAAAAATTCGTATTATTATTTAAAAAAAACAGTAGTGTAGATAATTTCATTTCAAGTATTCAAAAATACGACTTCAGAGGCAACTCACTATGCATAATATATTAAAAAGCCTAGAAATTGTACCAACATTATATTTGCCGAGTCAGTAAGCACGAAACGAATGTGCACAGGGTTATACTTCCCGACCATGCTTTCTTTTGGTCATCCTTTTGGTCTTATTTTAAATATTTTGTTATCAAGTGCGAAACACCTAATGCACAATTGTACATATATTAGTTTTCCGCAAAAAAACATTTACTGACAGTTATATATTTATTTCAATAATGTCATGAATATCGCGAAATGTGATAAATGAAGGCCAGATTGTACGAATTTGCTGGAGTAACATGTGTTTAGTATTTCTTGAAACACATTTTGTTGGTACAATATACCGATTTGGTAACCAAAGTTTTGGTAGCATATACGGTTTTGGTACCAGAAAGTTGGAATCGGGTACTGCACATATCCAAAATGTTGTTACCCCTTGTTGAGGCCCCTAACCTATTCGTGTCTGTAAGCCCCATAGATGCCAGATCGCTGGAAGTCCTAAAATTCACAGTAGAGTCTGATATGCTTATATTATTGCTTGTGTCATTTAAATTCAAGTCCGCTATGTCCTGCACTAACTTGCATGTGTCCTCATACTTAATATCGGTATCCATGATCAAATGTTTTAATAATTAAATTGACACTTACTATGGCAAATGGAAGGTGAGAGTCGGACAGCTGCAATGCCAGCAATAATCTGTTTTGATGTGTACGTGACCCACAAATAAAACAATTATACCTGTTCCAAGGCTCCTCCTCAGTGCTATATTATATCAGAACACAAGGCAAGAATTGGAAGATTATATTGAAAATTGTTGTAATCGTTTATAATGGAAAGAAATGTTAAAATGCAGCAGACCAAAATTTTAGAACCAGACAGGAAGCGAGATACTCAAAAACTGAAAATAGCGCACAATTTTAAAAATCAAGTATTTAAACAAAGAATGTTCTGGAAAATAAAAAGAAAAAATTCTTTTTAAATAAAGTTGTTACAATCAGCTATGGTGGTTTAAATTTATCATTCAAGGTCATTTTATATAAGGCGGAGGATTCAACATCCTCCACATACACCACCTTCTCAAAAAAAGAGAGGAACGACTAATAGTAGATGTAATCATAGTTCTTCGGCTGACGATGTATTCTTCCAGAACGTTTTGTGCATACTGGCGCCCCTGATCGTCGTCATCTCGCCCGGTATAACATTCGCTGGTTCTTCAAAATCATCTGGTGTCGACAAATAGTTTTCATGCTGTGATTCAGTAGAATAAGATTTTGCTATGTTAGACAACGGTTCTTCCGAGTACTGCATTTCATTATGTGTCTGCAAGATGGGATTGCACACCTCAGATTCGCCCATGGAACGGTCATTCGACGCATCTTTTAATTCGGTCACACCGTCAATCCAGATAAACTGGGGAATACAGCGATCCAACGTAACACAATCCTCAATGCCATTTATTTCTATGATGACATTCTTGTCAGTCATCCTCTTGACCTTGTAGGGTCCTTTGTAAAATGGTGTTAGGCAGTTCTTCCTATTCTCATTAGTTATATATACATGCGAAGCCGATTTTAAATCGGAGGACACATAGCATTTAGTTTTAGGTTTTCTAGTCTTGGTTGGGGCCAAACGACACATCTTGTCTCTAAGTGCTCCTACAAACCAATCTACATAACTAGAAGCCCAATCAAGACTACTTGGAGTTTCTATTAGAAGATCTCCAGGCAACCTTAATGGTTCTCCATAAACCAATTCTGCTATGGAAGTTCCTAATTGTGCCCTATATCTGTTGCGCATGGCGAGTAGTACTATAGGAAGATCGTGTATCCAGCTTGTTCCACTAGTACACCTTAATGCAGCTTTCAGTTCACGATGTAGCCTTTCTACCATCCCATTTGCTCGTGGGTTATACGCGCTAGTATGTATTATAGTGGTTCCCATGATGTTGAGGGATCTTACGAAAAGCTCTGACATAAATTGACTACCGCGATCACTAGTGACCTTTTCCGGAACACCATAACGCGATATCCAATTATGTAGAAACGCGAACAAAACTTCTTGCGCTGTCATGTCTTTTAAAATCGCCACTTCAAATTGACGACTAAATCTATCTACCATAGTCAGCAAGTATTTGTTTCCGTTTACTTCAGGCATCTCAACAATGTCTATGTGTACGTGTCTGAACCGTCCATTTGGTATTCCAATGTTCTTTATCTCGGTTCTGGTATGTCTCCACACCTTACACGTTTGACACTTGGCACAGGCTCTTACCCATACCCGTATGTCTTTAGACATGTGCGGCCATACGTATCTGTCGTTGATCAATCGAATGGTGGCTTTAATGGATGGATGACCCATGTCATGCAACACTTGGATAATCTTGGCACATATGGTCGTGGTTGACTTCTAGATGTTTCGCATAACAACCACTTGCCACTTATGAGCTTACGAACATATCCTGGTCTTTTAGATAATACTAATGTAAAGGGATCCGATCCTTGCGCTTCCTCGATTTGACTAACGAAATCGTTCATTGATTCATCTAAATTTTTTAATGGACCTTGAAATATCAGCTCGACATCAGCTTCATTCGGTCGGCTAAGTGCATCGGCCACCACATTCTCCTTACCAGCAATATGAGACACAGTGAAATCGAACTCTGCTAACCGATGTTATTTGGGAATTTACTCTACGAGAGTAATTAAGCCTAGCTGTCTTACCAAGTATGCTAATCAATGGCTTATGATCGGTCAATAACTTAAACTTGTGACCATCTAAGTAATGCTCGAAGTGTATCACTGCTGCATACACTGCTAGAAGCTCTTTACCAAACGTATCATAACGTTTTTCTCGATCATTAAGCTTACGGCTATAAAACCCAATCGGTCTTACTACGTCCTGATCTCTTTGCTGTAGCACTGCCCCTAATGCAACATCTGAGGCATCTGTGATTAGTTCGAAAGGTTTTTCCCAATCTACAGGTGCTAATGTGGTTACGTCACTTAACATGTCCTTGGCCTTTTGGAAATTTTCTCGGTCTTCTTGACTCAAGTTTATAGGCCAAGACTTCTTGATCGTGCTCTTTTCACGAGTGAGATGGCTTGTTAACGATCCAAGAATTCCGGCTAGACCTGGAATGAATCGACGATAATAGCTGATCATACCCAAGAACCTTCGCAACTGGCGTACGGTTCGGGGTTCCGTTACGTCCTTAATAGCTTGGACCTTATCTTCCAAAGGTTTAATTCCGTCTTTGGAAAGTATATGCCCAAGGTATTTAACTGAAGAGCAACCTATATTACTCTTATTAGGTTTGACCACTAATCCATATTGTTCCAGCCTGGTCAAAACCGTTTCCAAATGCGTACGATGTTCATTTCGGGAGCGACTAAAATAATTATGTCGTCTATATATACTCTCGCAAATGGACAATTCTGAAGGATTTCTTCAGCCAAACGCTGGAATGTCTGACTGGCATTTTCAAACCAAAAGGCATTCGAAGAAATTCATGCGATCCCCCTCCTGGAAATCTGACTGCGGTGAGTGGTATCGAACTTTCTTCCATTGGTACCTGATAGTACGCTTTCTGGAGATCTAAAGTTGAATAAACCTCATATCCCATTATATCTCGGAGCAAGGTACTCTGGTTAGGGAGAGGATAAGAATCACCCTTCGTCACTGAGTTTATTAGACGATAATTCCCACAAACCCTCCATTGACCCGGTTCAGGTTTGGGAACTACCACTATTGGGGAAGCAAAATTGGAATTTGACCTTCTACAAATCCCCTCTTCGCGCAATTGGTGAAATTCGGACAAAGCAACTTGTTGCTTGTGTTGTGCCAATGGTTGAGCCTTTGGTGAACAAGGCAACGGAGCCACCAATTCTATTAGGTGTTCTACTCCTGTCTTCAGACCTATCCTTTTGGCACTGAAAGGTTGAAACACTGCTAGGTGCTTCTCGATTATATCGGCAAAGTCATGTGCGACTGTTGGACGAGGTAAGAGGACTGTTCTAACTGCCGACACGTTAGACTCAGTATGTGTTGATGTCCCTATGCCTTCTGCGATAGTCCTGGCTATGGGGTCTAATGTCAGCTTAAAATGGGTCAAGAAATCCATGCCAATGATATGGTCCTTGACATCGGCTACTAGAAAATTCCAACGGAAGGAAGATTTCTGGCCTAATGTTACCGACATTTCTTTCATCCCTTTTACTTCAATTGGACTACCGTTAGGGGCCCATAGTTGATAATCAAATGTGGGGCAATCTGCTTCCACCACGTCTGACCTAACTATGCTTACCTCAGCACCCGTGTCTATGAGAAATTCTAATCCAGATAATTCATCCTTAATAATGAACTTTTTGCTGGACAATCCGGCAATGTTTTCAAGATCCCCGCTTAGTGAGAATCGGACTCTCTTGCCTTTTTTCCCGGTGCTATTTGTACTAGTCGCCTCTTTTGCTTTGAGTATGCCTTTTAAAGGCATATCTGGGAGCCTTTGCAATGGAACCCCCCCTACGGCTCCTACTAGCGGGGTTGTTCCCTTTTCCCGGTGACGGATTCCTCTCAACCGGTTTTGTGCTTCCTTTCCATGTGGGTCCACCTAATCGCGGGTAATTACAATTTTCGCCTTGGCACTTCGCACTGCGTCCGTATTCGCAATGTGCCTTGCACCATCCGCGTGGCCCTTCGAAGCGTTGACGTGAGTGACTCCTTCGACGTCTATTATACCTATCCTGACTCTGAAGTTGTGCAATATCACTACGCAAGCTAGCAACTTCTCTACATAAGAAACGCAAAGTTTCTTGTATAGCCAGGTGGTTTTCGGTATCTGCCCTGACTGGCTGCATCGTTACAGAATCTGCCATTACAGCATGTACTTGTGGTTCTTGCTGTTTATACACGCTATCTAACCCTCTGAGTTTTGTTGGCCAATCTACGTTCATTGTGTCAAATACTTCCATTGTTGTTCTGAGCCTAATTGGTAGCTCAGCTGTAAAAATGGAGTTGACTACATCTCTAGATATATTCAACCTGGAAGCTTTTGTGCAAAGGCGTTCGTAAAATTCGGACGGTAGTTGACGCCCCATTTTTTCTAAGCGTAATAATTCGCACATTTGCGCTTATCTCTGTTGAATTTCTGCCATTAATAACTCAAATGCATTATACGGCTTTTCTTCTACAGTTCTGTCTCTGAAATTTTCCAAAGCATTTCGGAAATTTTCAGGCAATGCCATCCATGCTGCAACAAATTTCTCCATAGGGTTCACGATATTATAAGCACTAAATATCATTTGGGCATCTCCTACCCAACTTGAATGTTTTTCTGACTTATACTGTGGTAGACTTAATATTTTTGGACTGGCGCGGTCGCCAAATTTTGTTGAGGCCCCTAACCTATTCGTGTCTGTAAGCCCCATAGATGCCAGATCGCTGGAAGTCCTAAAATTCACAGTAGAGTCTGATATGCTTATATTATTGCTTGTGTCATTTAAATTCAAGTCCGCTATGTCCTGCACTAACTTGCATGTGTCCTCATACTTAATATCGGTATCCATGATCAAATGTTTTAATAATTAAATTGACACTTACTATGGCAAATGGAAGGTGAGAGTCGGACAGCTGCAATCCCAGCAATAATCTGTTTTGATGTGTACGTGACCCACAAATAAAACAATTATACCTGTTCCAAGGCTCCTCCTCAGTGCTATATTATATCAGAACACAAGGCAAGAATTGGAAGATTATATTGAAAATTGTTGTAATCG